>AYEL01061682.1:0-42314 GCA_000484575.1 Olivierus martensii
AAAGCGCGAAATTTGAATCGATGTCATCTTTCAGATGTATAAACACGCCTACCAAATTTTGTTTATCTAACACAAGTCTTTCTTGGTGTTGGGATTTTTTTTCCGTCAGTGTATTTAGGCAGCCATTCTCGTAGTCTTTGTACCGCGCGGTAGTTACTTTGGGGGCGGAGCGTAACAAGATACCTTAAAGCACATGAAAAGTGGTATTCTCGTAGTCCTACCGCGATGACGTTGAACGGTTGGATTATGACGTCAGTGTTGTAAATCTACCTCAGCTACATAGCTGCTGCAAATTAAAACAAAGATGGATGCCATCGATTTATTTTTGCTGTTTGAAGCCGAAAACAGAGCATTTCAGCGAGAAAGAGTATTTCGTGACCACAGTAATCCTTTCGATTTATCACCAGAACTTTTTAGACAAAGTTATCGTGTAAACAAACATCTGATGTTTACCATTATAGAAACATTAAAACCTGACCTGCAAAAGAGACGTCAAATATTAACAACGTTGAGTGTTGAAGAGCAGGTGTTGAGTACTTTACATTTCTATGCGACGGGAAGTTTTCAACATTGTGTAGGAAACATCATCTTTAATGGCTTAAGTCAGTCTTCGGTTAGTCGAAGCATAGAATGTGTGACCAATGCCATCATCAGTCGTTTGTCACATCATGTTAGCTATTTATCAAAAATACATTTATAAAGTTCTAAAGTCATCCTGGTATATTGTTTATTAGATGTGTCATAATTGAAAAATTTTGTTTTTATATAATTTAAAATAAATCAATTAAATTAAAGAATTTATGCAGTTTTTTCCAAACTTTTACAAAATTAGTGTTTTGCATCCATTGGAAAATTTGTGTTTCAAAAAAATAAATATAGAAACTCCAAAACTTTATAAATTTGACATTATATGAAAATAAAATCATTACAGCACTCAAAGTAGGATTATTATTATACATATATAAATTATGCTAAAACTAGACACCAAATAATGTTTATTCAGTTTATTTGAAGCACTTCCAGCTTAGTTACTGCCCTCTTCAGTGGAACATTCCATAACTGAATACAGAAAATCAAACATAGAACGAAAGAATAAGAATAAATTATAACATATTTTATGATCATTACTATAGTAATGTAAATCTTAAAATTTTTAAACTAAAATTAATATAACAACAAACAATTCAGAACATACAGTAATAACATTAATATGAAATTTAACAAAAATATATTACATGGCAGATAATATTGTTGGTATAAAATTATAGTTGACTATCATTTTTGCATTTTTTGACAAACAATCCAAGCTTGGCTAACTATATTAGGCTCCATTGTGTTATGTTATAATTTTTAATTTCTTATTTATTATATTGATAGTTTCTGCAACTTGACCTTTCTGTGGTTATCTATTTCTTAATTATCTTGGCATCGTCCCAGTTTATCTCCGTGTCAAAGTTGGCAGTCTTCTGTGCCAAGGATGTCTTCTCACTATTCCCTGTAGCATCTTTTTGATGTTCTAATACACTTTTTTGCAGGAAATGGGAAGTGTAACATATGTACAGTCAAGAACAAAAGTAAATCGCCACTATACCGCGTCGGCGTGAAAAATTACGTCACGACATCAAATGTGACGGAATCGGCAAAGTAGACATTAATAATGCATAATAATGTCGAATAATGGGCGTTCCATTGTTGAATATATATTTTTAATACCTTCAATCGAATAACTTGAAATAATATAATATAATAAACAAATAACTATTAGCATAACAACGCCAGACAAAAACTCTTTGTTCTACGTCATCCAGCTTAGCAAGAAATGCGGCGTCTGGAAAACATCGTCTGCTAAAGTCTTGTAGCAGTGTGAATGGCATTCGTTTTAATTGTGCGTATTTAGTTAAATATCTTTATTAAAATCGGTTAAAATGGCGAGAGGATTAAACGATAAACAATTGACTGACAAAATGAAGGGAAGAATTATAGGATTATGGGAATCTGGAAGATATTCATCGAGAGCAATAGGACGGGAATTGAATATTCATCATAAAACTGCATCCACTTGGATACGTCGATGGCAAGCAGAGCACGATTTGAAAACGAAATCAAGGTCAGGTAGGCTACGACAGACTTCTTCAGAACAGGACGATGCAATTTTAAATATTGTCATTAATGAACCGTTGAATCATGCTAAATTTGTAAAACAAAAAATTAAATTTACACTGCTCATCGAACACTATACGAAGACGATTGAGAGAATTCGGCTACTATCACCATCGACCAGCGATAAACGATCGGTTGACAAATGTTCACAAAGAAGCGAGACTAGGATTCACATTTGAATATTTAACTTTTGCGTCAAATTCACATGGGCTTCACTGTTATAGACAACCCAGAACACGATATTTATCTAAAAATGTGGCTCATATATCTAGTCTTGTAGCAGTGTGAATGGCATTCATTTTAATTGTGCGTATTTAGTTAAATATCTTTATTAAAATCGGTTAAAATGGCGAGAGGATTAAACGATAAACAATTGACTGACAAAATGAAGGGAAGAATTATAGGATTATGGGAATCTGGAAGATATTCATCGAGAGCAATAGGACGGGAATTGAATATTCATCATAAAACTGCATCCACTTGGATACGTCAATGGCAAGCAGAGCACGATTTGAAAACGAAATCAAGGTCAGGTAGGCCACGACAGACTTCTTCAGAACAGGATGATGCAATTTTAAATATTGTCATTAATGAACCGTTGAATCATGCTAAATTTGTAAAACAAAAAATTAAATTTACACTGCTCATCGAACACTATACGAAGACGATTGAGAGAATTCGGCTACTATCACCATCGACCAGCGATAAACAATCGGTTGACAAATGTTCACAAAGAAGCGAGACTAGGATTCGCATTGGAATATTTAACTTTTGCGTCAAATTCACATGGGCTTCACTGTTATAGACAACCCAGAACACGATATTTATCTAAAAATGTGGCTCATATATCTTATTCTGGTTATAAAAGTATAAACGTTTGGGGTTGGATTTCTGGAGACGGTCCGGGTGAAATAGCACAAATTGGCAGCAGATTTAATTCAATAGAATATGTAAATATACTGGATTCGGTTTTGATACGGTGTATATCGGCACTATATTCGGACGATCATCAATTCACATTTGTTCAAGATAATTGTCCCGTTCATATCAGTGACATTGTTAAAGAATGGTTTGCTCTTCATCCAAGAATAAGTGTTTTACCCTGGCCGGCCAAATCAGCAGACTTGAACCCAATCGAAAATATTTGGGGGAAAATGGTACAGATGTGGATTTTGGACGTTGATTCATCAAATTCAAATAATGTTTTCGTTCGCGTTTACGATATTTGGAAAAGTTTGCGATGTTCTCCAAGTCTATTTACTAACTTGATAAATTCAATGCATACTAGATTAAATGAGGTGATTGATGTGTCCGGAGAATGGACAGAATATTAATTTATTTTTATAATAATGTGATAAATGATAAATAAATAATAATAAATTTGAATAAATCTAAATAATATTTTCACTGTTGAAATATAAATAATTATAAAAGAAAATTGATAAAAGAAAAATTATAAAGAAAAATGGATGCATTCGCACCCAAGAACGGTCACGTAATCGCTCAGTTTCTGAATGCGCTCAACGATTTGGAATTGGATGACGACATAATAGAATGAAGAATTTTCGTCTGACGTTGTTATGCTAATAGTTATTTGTTTATTATCGCTTTTACAGTGACGTGTAACCAATTTGGGGACGCGCACTTCTCATTTCTTTTGTATTTTTTTGTCTTTTAATGCAACTGGGCTGAAACTTTCAGTACCATCCTAAAAAGTCATTATGCTAAAAGAATTTTGTTGGAGGTAGATAGGAGACACCGAAATTAAGATATGCCAGTTTAAAAACGCGTATCCAAATTAAACACGTCACCAGAAATGCGATACTTATCTCATGTCCCCAGTATGAGGTTATATTATATTATATTCAAGTTATTCGATTGAAAGTATTAAAAATATATATACGACAATGGAATGCCCGTTATTTGATATTATTATGCATTATTAATGTCTACTTTGCCGATTCCGTCACATTTCATAAATGACGTAATTTTTACGCAATTTTTCACACCGACGCGGTATAGTGGCGATTTACTTTTGTTCTCGACTGTACATCTCTTTATGTATCTAAATTCTTAAAAGGAATTTCACATACTCCAGGGGATTCATAGCACTTCCTAGGGTCTTTGTCATTCCAGAGTAGGTTAAACACTTTGTTCCTCCTATTATACATAATTTTCATATAAACCTTATAATATTATATGAAAAGTTTTGACACATAAAATATTTCAAAAATCACTTTTATGATTTAATATACATTTCATTATTGTAATTTTACAATGATTATAACACTACTGTAACAATAATTAATATTATTATGGATAGTTAATTATTGATATTAAAGTTATTGTATATAGGGGGTCATGAGTTGTTGTTTTAATTATCTCCAATAGAAATTCATATTTTTCTGATGGTTGCTTGCAATAATATCAGAAATTCTGATATAATCTGATATATAATCAGAAATTCATATTTTTCTGATTACTGGCTTGCAATAATAGTGGTCATACTAATCTACTGCATTACTTTAATCAGCTGTTACATTATAACAAAAATGCTTTCTTAAATTGTCAATGAAATTACATATCAAAGAAATTTATTTTAAAAAAGCATTTACATAACATTCTTTAGTTTTTTACTTTATAAATAAAATTGGAAATGATCCATAACTATAGGTCATCAGTATAGTAATAAAAAAATTATATTCAACAATTTCTGCTACCATTGTTTCATTAAAAGTTAGTAATTTTTTGTTTCTCAAACTCTATCAATTAAGCTTCTAAGCAAACCAAATTCTAGCATGCAATTTTAAATAAAGCTAGCATAAAATTTTATTTTTCATTGTAGCTACATCTAATTTTAATAGTTTTCATTATTGGTCAGATTTGCTATTCGGATATGTTTTGACTTTCTATGCATTTTGTTTCAGATTGCTTAAATGGTATTCTGAAAGATAAGTTTTGCCACAGTTTTTGAATGTACAATAAAAAAATAAAGTGAAATCTAGAATTCTTTTGAAATAATAGAATTGCATCAAACATAATTAAATAAATTAATAAACAGGGAAAAATAATATTTACATTTTTTTTTGCAAGTTACAGAAAAGTCACTTTATTTAATTCTAGTAAATTCATTTTCATGCAAGCTTATGTGCACATTGTATAGGATCAAACACTCAGACAGGAGATTGCCAGTAAGTGGCCTCTTATCATTGCAAGTCCTAGTTTGTCTTTCTAGCCTCTGGTCATCTTAAAACACAAGTGAAGTGCCTATATTTCAGACTTACATCCTTCAATCTTCTAGTTGGCTCTATTACAGGCATAGGCCAGTACGTGATGGGCTGTAAAGTGATTGCTAACATATATATCCTATGTTCAATTCAACAACATAACTAATCAACTAATTCATACTCCCAAAAAAATTTTCTTGAGGGATATGAGAGTATGTTCTCTATAATCCTGCTGAAGCTACCAAGAATATGGAAAAGTTTGGGCTGAGTGGTCCCTATCACTTAGAAATCAACTTTTGATTGGATAGTGATGTTAAAGTAATTTTTCATTATGTTTATTTTTGCTACAAATTTGTTTATGTGAATACACTAACAGATTATAGCAAACTATATATAATACAATGTATATTCCATTTTTACCTATATAAAATTTTTCCTCATTTTAAAGAATAAAAATGCTTAATATCATTTTATTTTTTTATTTTTATTTTTTTTTAATTTTTGAATATTCTGTATTTTAATGGTTAGGAATTTTATAACTTCCATTTTTGACATTATGCTTATGGCTATGAGAAATAATCTTTTGAGTTGCAGCAAATTTGAATTATGGACAAAAGTTTGAGCATAAATAATCCCTAATTTAATAATTATTATAATATAATGTATGTAGGTGGTTCAATAAGTAAAGTAACAAGACCTTAGAGGTGTAATATTCCTTATATCATTATAATTTCCTATCAGGCCAGAGCAGATTGACCACTGCTTTGCCACATGGTTGTTAAATGGCGCCTCATATCAGTCATACTTTCCAATAGCACTTGCAAGATCGCAGCAATTATAGAAACATGATCAAACATTGAAGTACATAGTGTGATCAATTTCTGCATCTAAAGGACCCATCACTGTCATGCAGTACATAGTGTTGCTGTATGACTTTTTACAGTATTACTGGTTGGAGAGATTGGACCATCTTCCCTACAGTTCAAACCTAGCACTCCATGATTTTCATATGTTTGAACCATTGAAGAGACATCTGAGTGGTAGGCAATTCACAACTGATGAGGAAGTTTAGCAAATCATCATGTCATGGTTTCAGTACTTGACACTGACTTCTTCAATGCTGACATAGATGCCTTAGTTTGCCATTGGAACAGATGATTAGACAAGTATGGAGAATATATGGAAAAATAATCTGTACAGGGCCATACTGTTATTTATATGTACACATTGAATAAATTTACACGATGAGAGAGGTCTTGTTACATTACTTATTGAATCACCTATGTACATGGAAATTTATAATAAATATTATGAATTGCCTGCCTTATAGATAGGTTTTACATATACAGGTAGGCCTCGATTAGTGCGAGTTCGAATAATGTGATTTCGATTAGTGCGACTTATAAAATTGATACCATTCGAATAATGCGATATTCGATTAGTGCGACTTATAAAAATGATACCGTTTACGAGCAAATATTCGATTAGTGCGAGTTGTAAGCATAGACCAGTCTTACCAAAGCTCCTTTTATGATGTCAATTAAAAATTACCGTTAATTTTCGGTTAGTAAAACCGGACGAGGAGCAGTCTAAAGATTCGATTAGTGCGAGTTGTAAACATAGATCAGTCTTACTAACAAAGTGCGAGTTGTAAACACAGATCAGTCTTACTAACAAAGCTCCTTTTAAGAGTTGTAAACACAGATCAGTCTTACTAACAAAGCTCCTTTTATGATCGAGTTGTAAACACAGATCAGTCTTACTAACAAAGCTCCTTTTATGAATGCAAACAGACCAGTCTTACTAACAAAGCTCCTTTTATGATGTCAATTAACAACCATTAGATTTTCCTCTCCTTTTATGATGTCAATTAACAAATTACCGTTAATTTTCGGTTAGTAACAAAACTCCTTTTATGATGTCAATTAACAAATTACCATTAATTTTCGGTTAGTACGACCGGACGAGGAGCAGTCCAAGAACAGTCACTTGGCTTTGAAGGGGTAATGGACAAGGAGCAGTCCAAGAACAGTCACTTGGCTTTGAAGGGGTGAAGATGAGGAGCAGTCCAAGAACGGGTCACACGATTTTGAAGGGATGAAACATCAGAAAGATGGGCTTTTTGCCATTAATTTTCGGTTAGTCGACCGGACGAGGAGCAGTCCAAGAACAGTCACTTGGCTTTGAAGGGGTAATAGACGAAGAGCAGTCCAAGAACGGTCACACGATTTTGAAGGGGTGAAACTGAGGAGCAGTCCAAAAAGGGTCACACGATTTTGAAGGGGTGAAACATCTGAGGAGCAGTCCAAGAACAGTCACTTGGCTCTGAAGGGGTGAAACATCAGAATAGTAGTCCAAGAACAGTCACTTGGCTTTGAAGGGGTGAAACACCAGATCAATTAACAAATTACCGTTAATTTTCGGTTAGTAAAACCGGACGAGGACAGTCCAAGAACAGTCACTTGGCTTTGAAGGGGTGAAATATCAGAAAGATGATTAACAAATTACCGTTAATTTTCGGTTAGTAAAACTGGACGAGGAGCTGCCAAGAACGGTCACACGATTTTGAAGGGGTGAAACATCAGAAAGATGACACCACAACGGTCACACGATTTTGAAGGGGTGAAACATCAGAAAGATGGGTTTTTACTTTTTCTGGACACACGATTTTGAAGGGGTGAAACATCAGAAAGATGGGCTTTTTGTGTCACACGATTTTGAAGGGGTGAAACATCAGAAAGATGGGCTTTTTGTGTTAACTACTATTACAGTTGACTCTCTGTAACTCGAACGTCCATAACTTGAAGTACTTGCTTGTCCCGGGCAGGAAACACATATCACCAATGCATTATTTACCTCTATAACTCAAAATGATTTGACGTAACGTCTCCATAACTTGAATTTTTCAACCTCGTTGTTGTCTATTGATACCTTTGTTCAAGGTTGCCAATTCAAAGTAAAGCACATTTATGTACATAATAATAACCAAAACTTATCATAATTTTTAAACATAGAGTAAGCTTAATTATCATTCTGCTTAAAAAACCAATAAATCTGTAGTGTTCAGTGTTGTCGAGTGTAGATCATCTCAGCTTTGCCGGCGAGGAAAAATAACAAATTGTTTTTCAGTTGATGAACTAGATCAGGGGTGAGCAACCTTTTTAATCAACGGGCCAATTTTAATTTTAAAATTTTTTTGTATTTTTGCACGTTTGCATTTCTTAATAATTTAATTTTTCTCGTGTTTATAATGTTTTAAAAATTAATTATTTAAGCAATTTAATGCATTATTAAACCGGTATAAATTTTTAAGTATAATTAACATGATTCAGAAAATATCTTCACGAGGTTGTTTACGGATCAGCTTCGAGATACCGTATAAGCTTTAATTCTTTTTTTATTATTATAATTTTTTGAGTACTGTATATCCGACATTTTGATGAAAAAATTGAACTCTTTCAAATAATCCTTGTTAAAACAGTTTCGTCTTAACTCGGAAAGCTTCTTCAGGTAAATATATTTTTAGTATTCTCGCGGATTATGTTTGCATTTTTTCACTTTTGTACACAGATTTCTATAGATTAGACATTTTTTAAAAAATCGATGTACAGGCATCATCGAGAAAATATTTATTTATATTATCCCAAAATGTCTCGAACGAATTTTGCAAGAATGCAAAAAAAAAAATTCCTATTTATTTTCCATGAGAGAATGAGAAAATATCGGTAATTTTCTTCGCCATTTATACTAATGGATAAAGTTCTTCTATTCCGTATTCGATGTACTTTCGGATCGACGTGAACACTTGGTATCTTGTTGGGTTGCTGAGAAGTTACACCAAACACGAAGAAACATTGGTTTACTTCTATCGAATTTACTTTCTACGTGATCGGGATAGGAGAAGGTAACACAGGCCAAAACTAATTTGTCCATTAGATAACGCTGCAAGCAGTTTTAAGTTTTAATCTTATTGTCAGGTGCAAAGAATGAAAAAAATATCCTTGTTTGTTGAAATGGACTCGACTTGGATATCAATACGCGAGGTATCCAACTTTGAGCTGCTTGGCAATAGTTTAAATAACATCTTAAATCTCAAAATTAATATTACATCTCGGGGTAAAACGGATCAGTTACCCATTTACTCATTTTCCACTTTGTAATTTTTATATTTAGCAAATAAGAGGGGAAAAATATCACTTTCCCTTAAAATTTGCGAAAATTCCTGAGTATGAGAAGTTTTTAAGAAAATTTAGAATTTTTTATGGTTTTATATGTATGGTTCATATTTCTAGTCGTCTTCTAGATTTATTTCTTTCGGGTATTATTTTTCATTTCAGATATTCAGTTTTATATCATACTTTTGCTATTATTATTTTTTGCTTCTAAAATATCGAAATTTTTATATTCTTCTTTGAAATTTTTCATCAATTAACGTCATAAGGATTTTTCTGTTACGTTACATCATCCAAACATGATGAGAGGAAAGAGGAATTTTATCAAAAAGCTAACTTTCAAAAGCAGGAAAAATTTGATTAAGATTTAAATTCTAGAAGAAAAAAAGAAGCTAATTCGGAATATCGAAATAATTATATAAAGGATTCTCTTTTATTTCGCCGATTCAATCAAAAATATTTTATGTTTATTGGATTGAAGTGGATAGAAGGATTGATTGAATTCAAAGCTAGCAATAAGATAGAGAAAAGAAGGCATTTTTCCTTTCAATCGTTTTCAAAAGAGTCGATTGAGATTGTTATGAGAATGTTAAAGCAAAAAAAGAAAAAGAGATAGAGAGACAGACTCTATGAAGAGCCTTAGGATGAGTATCAAATCCTTTCGCGTTGTTAATGCTTTCTTGACTTTCACTTATTAGTCTGCCATCCCTGAGGAAGAGAAGTTTCGTCAATGCAGATACATATCTTTAATTAGTAATTTTTAAAGTTTCGAAAACTTTTCCTGACTTTTTCCCATACGTCGCAACTTATTAAAGGAAGATAACAAACGTTACACGCTGTTCGAAAAATCTTTCTACAGTTATTATTATTATTTATTATTATTTTTTTTCATATTGCAAATCTTGCATTTTTAGTTTTGTATATTTTCAAAATATTAATATTTAAAAAAATCTCGCAAGAAAAATCCTTATTATTATTTTCTCCAAAGCGCTATAACAAAATTAAGTTTATAAAAGGATAAAAATAAATTCTTTCCACTGGTAACAAGAATTTTTTTTGTGTAAAATACGAGTTTGTTTAAGAGATCAAACGGAATAATATAAAACCCGGATAAATCTTTATAAATAAATGAGAATGCGACGATTTATAAAATAAAACAAAAAGAATAAAAACAAAAAAAGATAAACAACTGTGAGGCATGTCGTAGAGAACTTCACATGATGTCTACCTTAACAAAACAGAGATTGGTAAGAATGGATGGTCTGCAAATGACGAGAAACAGGGAATAAAAAAAAATAAAAATAAAAATTCTAACGGTATCTTCTCAGTTAGTAAAGAAGACATGGGAATGAATGGGATAGCTTTTGTCCTTATCCCCTTTTTCTTTGGCGTTGATTTATCCATGCCAAAGAACTAAATCTAGCAGTTCTCGCTAAAGTATCCGCAGAGGGGCCTGAAGCCAATCGTTCATGCTGGACTATCTCTAGTTGTGTAAATGCTTTTTCGCTCATTTAATGTCTTTCTTTGATAGCTAATTCCGTTCTTCACCATTAACTAAATTTTATCAATGAATTATAATTAGAAAACTATTTATTTTTATAAATATTTCACGTGTTTACATTTGAAATTCTTTACAATTTCCTACCATTTAAGAAATCCATTCAATATTTATGGAGAAAAAGCGATAAGGTGTAACCATTAAAATTAATAAAACCGTTAAGTATATTTTATCTTTATAAAATTTTAATTTATCCGTGCTAATAAGAGAATTTTAAATTTACATCTCTAAATAATTTTCGTTTCTTTATATATGTATTAAAAAAAATTAAGTTTTACTCTCTTAAAGATAAAAGTAAAAAAATATAAAGGAAAAAAATAGGAAGTGACAAACCCTCTATTTTAAACAGATGGTAAATTGGTAAAGGATAAAAAAAGAAATGTCTTGTTAGACATCAAAGTTATAAGATTTTGGAAGAGGAAAAAAATTCAGATAAAAGAAAAAAATCAGCGTGACAGAGTGGTGACAAAAAACCAAGACTAAGTGAGAAGTGCAAGACTGTTTGGAAAAAATACCTCGCGATCCAAAAGCTGATTACAAAAATAATGAGAAAAGAATGTTGTTGAGTCGTATAGACCGGGAAAACTTCTAACTACACTTAGCTTTTAGCTATGTTTTTCAGTCACGCAAAGATTAAAGTTGATGGACAATGATTCTTTCGGCAAAGAGTCAGATATTCCATCGCTTTTTCTCCACTCATACTGTTCGTTCTTCCAAATTGGGAGTATCTGTCTACTGTGTTAAAAGAGTGTGTCAAGGAAAATCTGGAAGGATGCCAGTCCAGCTATTACTGTTGAAGGCGAAGAGCATGTACTTGCACAATTGTCCCTACGGTACAATTGATGCTGTTTTTACTAAGACGATAGTCTTGATTGAAAGAAACAGAGAAAATAACAGACAATACAACTAAATTTCTAAGTTTGTTTTATGTTAAATAGATTGGTGTTAATTTTCCCTTACGTTCCTCCGCTAAATTCGCGGCTGCTTCAACGTACAACGCAAAATTTGATATCACATGAACAAAAAACAGCGAAAATATAATTGCTCTAAGAGATAGAAACTTAAAAAATCAAACATTTTTCTTTATGGCAGAAATATAATGAGCACAAATTTTATTGTCGAAGAAAATTTCATGTCTTTTTTTTTCTTTCTCGTATTCGAAATGAATACGAAAATTGATTTTTCGCTCCTAAATTATTGAGAAAATTTTTTTAATTTAACTAATAAATTACCTTTTTTACCGGTAAAATGGTATTGTATGAATCGAAATCACTCGCAGAATTATAAAAATTAGAAATTTGATCAAGTTAATAATAAAAAATGCATTAAAATCAATATCATTTTTGTTCTTCATAGAGTCAGAGAAAAAAATCATCAAGTAAATCATTTTTGTGATTTTTATAGATAAAAAGATAAACTAGAACATACTGTATACCTTTTTGGCAAAATAATATATATATTACAGAAGGTATTCTTCAGGAAAATTTTCTTATGTAGAAGAATACAGATTTCCGTGAACACAATATTTTTCTTCTCCGTTCTTCTATATTTGAAGAGCTTTCAATAAAAAAATATTCTACTGATGTTGTATGTAAAGCCAATAGAACAAGATATATTCTATAACTATGTTCTTACTAAAAAAAAGTATTGAAAATGCAGTCTAAACATGTGGAAGTTCGGCAGATGAACCGAAACAGCATGGATAAACTCAAACTTTCGAATTCTCTTTACAGACATTCTATTTCATTGACTATTACAATTCTAACTATTTAATCTACTGCAAAAATTCAAATTCTTTAACATGATTCTGAAGACCACTTAATGGAGTACCAAAGGTTTGTGACCCATAGTTTTCCATTGCGACCGTACAGCATACAAAATTTACTTCAAAACATTAGACCAAAAGGTAGAATACTTAAAATCTTATTATTATTCTGAAGGGATTCGGTGAGATAGGTGAGTTTTCTAAAGGAGATTGAAATTTAAACACAAGGAAAGAGAGAGAGACAGAGAAATTATCATACAATCTCATTTAAAATTTAACTAAAAAGTAAATTTAGTTATTCCAATAGTCGTATAAGGGGAAAGAAAAAAAAGGGATGTATTTTGACTTCATCAAATGATTTTTGCATTTCAATTTATTTTTATGTCCGTAAAGTGGCGACTTCAATCGACTCATACTCTTTTCCTTTCTGCAGCTTTCTCGACCGTGTATTAAAATGGCAAAAGATCTCTCCCTTAAAATCCTATCTTCATCCTCGGAAAACTTACTGACTTAGTCAACATGTCTGAATCGGCCATATTTTATTCTCAAAGTGCCAATTTTATGGTAATGTACGTAGCACGTACTCTTTACGTTTCTTCTCCTATCTGAAAATAAAGTTTTTCCACACCGGAAAAAATTTGCATCTTAATTTTTTAAACGGATTATTAGATATAATCTTCACCTTTCGGTTTTCTGACTCCAACAATTTCTTTTCTTATTATTATTTTTTTTTTTAATATTTTTCTAGAAGAATTACCGTTTGCAACCGAAATTATTTTTAGATTATTGCATCTTAACTTGTTGCTTATATTTATTTAAGTTTTCTTCCGTAATCAAGTGTATTTTATTAATATTTCATCTTACAGATTACAGTTAAAAAGAAAACTGTATCATTATTTCTACATCAGTTCTCGAATTAAGAATTAAAAGAAAAGAATGTCGATATAAAAAAATTTAATTTACTAAATTGGTTTATTCCTGATTTAATAAAATTTCATCCAATATAATATAATACCTACTAAATATTTATTAAAAATCGGAATTATAACAATTTAAGTAGCAATTTTAATACTTTAAACATTTATTTACATCTAAAAAAACGAATTTTTTTTTTCCAAAGATGTTTATTGTTTAACTACTTTAAATCTTAGAATATTTTCCACGTGTATAGTATAAATATTCTAAGATTTATTGATAAATCCCGCAACTTTCGAAGAGTTTCAAGCATTAAATATATATATAAATATATATTTAATGTTTAAAACTCTTGGCAAATTTTATAGCTTTATCAATTATCTCAAAACAAACTAAGTGATTAATAACAATTATTTATTATCATCATCATAACGTTATCTGATGGTAACCGAGATGAAGTTTTTTTAAGGGAATTTTTAATTTATTCGTTCTCAATTATTTATACCCGACATACATAAATAATTGTGTATATCAGAGACGAGTGACGTGCAAAGGTTTTTTTTTTGCAAATTTTACTTCAGAAGTAACTGCAATCTTCCCCGAGGAATACAAAGAGCTATAACGAGAAACGCATAAGCTTTGTTTTCCAATTGTGCAAAGGTTCTTCCCTGGAGATATGAAGATGTTCACTGGTAAGTCTTCGAAAATTGAGTTAGTTTGAGACTGGCAATTTCTAATCTTAAGTAAAAATTCCATTTGAAAATTTTAGGAAAGGGGAAGAAACAAATAACAGTAAAAAAGAAATTTCTTTGATGTTTAGTACGATATGCATTATTTTTTTTTTTCATATTCGGGAAGATTAAATTGTTGTCATTTATTAATATTTAAAAATTTCTCTTCTACATAATGCATTAATAAAAATGAAATAATATTTTGTATGAGACGAAAAATATGAAACAAAAATAAATAGAAAAAAACTGTGCTTTCGGATGATGAAAGATTTTTGTCACGCTATTTATTTTTATCCATTTTTACATAAGAGAAAACTTTAACTTCGTTTTCGTCCTTCTTAGTTTCCAAAATTTGCCGAATACTTTATTAATTTATGTAAATACTATTTAAACTGTAAAAAAACTAGAAGTATTACATTAATATATAGCATATTTAAAAGAAAAAAGCTATAAAGGCAGTAAGAAAAACCGAAAAAACAAGCTTGTATAATATAATCCTCAATAGATTTTTAATCTTTCCTTTTCTGCTTTAAAAACATAGAAACAATTCTGATGCTGAAAACATCAAACTCCTTTTTTTTTCCTACGCTTCTAAAATTCATCTAAAAGATTACATAAAGAACTAAAATGTTTATATTCAATGCTCTTAAACTATTGACGAAATTCCGTATACGCATTACCGATATAAAGTTGAATCTTATTATTTTTCTTTAATTTTTTTTTCTTTTTAATGATTACTTATTGATGCTCTTTCAAGTCAGAGAACGAAAATTAGTTTAGATTAATCAGCATAAATTAATAATCTTCACCATAGTCTGTAAACAACTACATTAAAAAGTCTCAAATTTATTATTAAAGCAGGATAACAGTAAGTACCGAATATGTTAATGAATGTTATTTTTTTTTATTCTGCAAGGATTTAAAAACAGTGATTTAAATCATGAGATATTATTTATAAATCTCTCTAAAGATCTGTTATAAATTCAACAGAAAAAATAAATAAATAAGCGAAAGGAAACGTTTGAAAATATTACTTCGATCTCCAATATGTGGTCAACTATAAACCAATCCTTTTTTCTGCGAACTTGGACGATAAAATTGATATTATTTTGACATATCCTCTCGTATAAAAGAACTAAGATGATGTGATTGGATATTTTCCAAAATTTCAATTTTGGTTTTTCTTTCGTATAATAAATATATAGGTCCATATATATATATAAAGACTATATATAAAATTTTTTAAGTACAGGATATGCACTTAAAGGGAAAAAAGAATCTGATCGACTGGAGACATTATAAACTATGGTTTCCTTGCAAAATTGACAAAACCATCTACAGGTGAGGGAACAAGGTGTGCTGATGTTTGTTTTCTTCGGCATTATCAATGTTACAATGTCTGAAAATCCCTAGTTGGTCATTTGAACCAACGTGCGGATGGCAAAATGTTGTTTTGTATATCAGGACTACATTAGAAATCGCATCATGGAAGTCATCTGGGAGTCGTATAAGTTTCTCTCCTATCTCTGATAGATGTGCCATCGATTCGCCTGAGTATTCAGTACGCTATACTTTCTAGCTAATATTGTCAAGTAAATTTACTCAGAACGACATCACTTCTGTTAGAATCAACTCTGTAATATTTTCTTTCAAACTCTGTCAGCATGTGTTTAGATCCCACATCTTTGAACTTCCTGTTTTTCCCTTCCTAAAGTTTCGTTAATTGTGATTAAAGATTCCCCCTTTTCTCTTCCACCAACTAAATATATTATAAATTCACATTAAATTCGAGATTGCATTAAAAATTATTATGATTAAAGTTTAGTAGCATCTGTAATAAATTTATTACATATCTTTAGAATTTCTATTTTATTTTTCGTATGAGATTGAAATAACATTTATTCCTAAACAGGAAATAGATTCAGGAAAAAAATACGCAATTTCTATTCAAAGGAAAATAATAATAATAGTAATAATAATATATAAAAAAAGAAGATATTCTTGGACAAATGGTGTATGAGAACACGGAATAAAAGTGCAGAAGTGCAAAATATTCTCAAACCATTGGACATTATGATAACCTTAGCCATAGGCGGTAAATCTAACAGGAATGAGAAGAGGATGGAGAGTCAGCTAGCAGGAAATTGAATTGACGACAAAATGATGTGTATGGTTGATGATGGGTCAGCTGCTTTAGACGTCTGCAACCAAGACAATAACCGTAGATGATGTTCTATCACAATAGATATGATGTAGAAATATAAAACAACAAAATATGTTAAATTCTGATGACAACTCGGATATAAATTATATTCCGACGATATGACTAAAAAAAAAAATATATAGAGAGAGAGAGAAAAGAAAAAAAAAATAAGAGGGAAAATAGTAATTTTCTTTTTCCTCTTTTTATATTTTTCTTTTGTGCCCACTGACAGATGCAGATGTCTTTTCAGTTAGTAGTTATCAATCAATGTTTTCTATTTGATAGCTTTTAAAGCCATTATTGTCTAGTGATGCTTAATGATGTTGCAGAGTCGATTTTTTTCTCTTATATATTCCGATTTCAATTTTTTAACCGTATTATTTTTGCTTGTAAGAATGTGTGTGATGTCTAAAAAACGTTTTCTTAAATTCTTATACGTTTCTTCGATGGATCACTTATCGGGAACATTATATCAGAAACTTTTTGGTTTCCTTAGAGAGGTTACAACAACGAAAAATTTGCTATATTTCCAAAAAAATCTAACTCGTCGAGAAAGAGAAGTGCATTCACGGAAACAAACTTTTCTTGCCCTTTTTCGTTTCTCAATATTCGTATATTTTAGTAATATATATATATATATCGATTTTCGAATAGGATAATGGATTCTCCTTAGGGCGTAACGTTGAGGCCCCATAAGGGAAGAAACTCATTTATTATTCAACCATATGACCACAAGAAAGAGAACCATATATTCATTCAAAAATATCTCCGAGAGATTTGAAGATATTAAAATAATTCCTTCTTCTTTTTCATGAAAGGAAACTTCAACGGTAACGGTTTACAGTTTGTTTAAAGTCGCAAGTTTCTCTTTTCCTTTTCATCATTCTGATGATAATTAAGGAAAGGCGAAAGTGATGCGGACCATTCAGGTGTTAATGGATCCAGTAGCTAAAGTGATGTCTGGCTATGAATATGTAATCAGACGTTGAAGTCGGAATGCACACGTCATTCTGTTCTTCTTTAATAAATTATCCTGCTTATTTTAACCTTTTAAATTTTAAAATTTTACAATTAACAAGAAAAAGAAAATTGTTTCGAATATTACGCATATAAAAATTGATTTTAAACGCTTAAATCTTTTCTGTTATCCATCAGCAACCGATCAACTATATAAAAAAGTCACTAGTGTCAAAATTAATATTTTTAACACGTTTAATCAATTTTTTTTTAAAAAAGACTATAAATTTGATAAAAAATAAAGATAAACATGCATCATCGCAATTTTAAAACGAAACTTTTACTTCGTAAGTCGTCTTATATACAAAGTTAACATTGATTATTTATGGTGTTTGGCACTAACAAAAATCAAATTATGATGAAGAAGCGGAAGATTTAAGTGTTTGGACGACGTAGAATGAAATTTAGAGATTTTTGACGTTATTTCTAGTTTTGTAAGAGTTCTTAGAAGTCTTGTCAGATTGCCAACCTAGCAGATCTTTTAAAAGAAGTTAGAATCAGTTTCTCGTCCCTTGAGAAGCACAGTGAACCTTAAGGAGATCTTCACAACACAAAAGTCGGTCTGAAAAGTGAAGAAATTTGTCACTTGTCGAAAGTTTTCTTGACTTCTCTTTAAAGATTGACGACCATCTGACCAATGGATTTGTAAATCTCACACTCACATATGAAAACTAATCTGTTTATACATTGCCCATTCATCATCCTCAATTTCTTCAAAAAGATTCCATTAATTTCTCTTAATTTTTTTCGAATATTTTATTATTGTTTATTATTTGTTAATTGTTGTTATTTTAGTTAAATTTTTTTGTTTTAATATATATATATATATTCCTCTCTCGAAAGGATAAAGAAGATGAATCGATTTAATAATCTTTTTTGGAGTAAAATCTTCATTAAAATTAATTTAAATGAGGCGAGAATAAATCGTTTTAATGCATATTTGAGAGGAATTTCTTTTAAATCTCAATTTTTTTAATCCGCATTATAATTTGTACTTAAGAGGCGAAAACAAAATTTTAAATATTCACAACATAAAAGTCCGTCGAGAGAAGCAATTCCCCTAACAAGTATCTCCATAATATATATATATTTTTTTAATTTTTTTAAAGAGAAATATCATAAAAATCGTTTTAAAAAAGTCGGACACGTTGTAAACAAAAACGAAGTCAGCATACATACATAATCATTATCCGAAATTCATCTGTCCCCAGTCATTATCATTAAGGTTTTATCTCATTTGCATATTAAAACAGTTGGCAAAGGTAGTATTAAGTGTTTGCAGTATATGACCAGCTTAAAGTAATAGAAAGACATTGCCTGAAGGGAACGAAAAGGCCATTAAATGCCAATACTCTAGAGAATGGAGTCGGTGTTGCCTTCTAGCACTACTAAAACTTTACCCAGATCAAAGATCACTTATTATCATTTTTCAAACTAACGTTTGTGCATATATTTATATATTAATGTCGATACAGTAAAAATAAATATTTAATTTTTGACAAATCAAATCAAATTTACACTCCGGTTATTAATGGTTTGTAATCAGTCCAATTATCTAATTGAATAAGTGAATGTTTCCTCGCTCCTTCAGGCAAAACTGATGATGTAGAATCCAATCGATACTCTGGACAGTTTAAAATCTAATAAGTCTGCAGCAAATGGGTCAAAGTAACCGTGCTGAACAGGGAGAAGGGAAGAAAAAAACTGAAGAGGAGAAGGGAGAAAAATAGAAACCAGGGTTAAAGTTGTCACGTGATCCGGGTAAAACTTTTCAATTTTCATTGCTTTGGGTCGGAGAAAACGCCCACTTTCTCTTGATTGATGGATGTTTGGATGGTTTCCCTCCATTACTACTACTATAGGACCTAATTGATCTACTGGGGTGTGTCGATGTGGTCACATGACATATACATTGATCTGTACATATCCCTGTCAGTAACTGTTTTGGTCATTCGCTCTTCCCCAGCAGACACAATCAAATTACCAAAGATACAAGAATGCATTACGATATCGTCTTAATCAGATGTCTGTCTTTGTTATCCTTTTTTTTCTCCTCCGCTCCTCATCTTCCATTTATTAATTCTAAATTATGTTCGGATACGCATTTAAATTTTCAATTATCTATTTCCTTTAATTATACGTTATGTGTTGAATTAATGAAAAATGTGTTAATTTTTGTCTTCCCACATGATCAATGTAAATATGAAACCGAAAAAAGTGTTGAGAAGAAATTCAATTAGCTGTGTAATGCTTCTGCATTATATTACACAGATTGCTTCCAATTTATCTTTAAATTGTAGCAGTTTTTAGTCAATCGATTAGGTTACATTCTAAAGAATGGAAAGAGTTCCATCTTGTTGTTTTTTTTTTCTATTTTTGTACCTATTTGTGATTGTTTTCGTTCAATAGATCTTCAATCTATGACTTCTTTCTCACCTCAGAAAGAATTGAAGAGATTGTATAAAAGTAAAAAAAAAAACATTTTTTCTGCTTTTAAAATTGCCTTTCTATTGAGAAAAACGTTTACTTTTTTTCGCATTATTTGTGATGATTTTTCTTAATTGTTTCTCTTCATAAATCTCAATATTAATGCATTAAAAATGGCATAAATTTTTAAAATTAGGTTTAAATTAACGACTCTTAAAGAAGATTAACACGAGAATATTTAAATATTTTTAATTATCCTAAACAAAATTATCCCGTTTTGACAATTTATACTGTCGTTACTGTATGATCTTAAAGGTAAATATTGAAAATGTCCATCTTGAAATCTTATTTTCTAAATCTACGACTGTCTTTGTAACAAAATTTATCTTCCGTTCTTCATCTTAAAGAATCAAGAAGGATAAAATATGAGGCAGATTTCTTTTTTATTTTTTTGAATGAAGACAACAGAAGATAAATATGTCCCAGATCTACTTGATAAGAGACGTTGTTATATTATTCACACCCCTTTATCTAGTGAATAATTAAAATAAAAATGCATTAAAAATTAATATTAACATTCTTTTAATTTAAATATTTTTTAAAGAATGGAAAAATGTATAAATTTAATTATTTTCTTCGTCTCTTAAATTTTAATTCTTTAAATTTTTATAAAAATCACATCGGAAGAGAAAGAGAGAGAGAAAAGATAATTTTCTAAATTAGTCGTGTAAATACTTCATTAATATATCTTAATAACCATTTAATTAATTAATATTTAATTTAATAATTTTTCACAGATTAAAATCGTCATTATTTATAAATAATTTTATAAATTTTAAAATAAAATTTACTTATTCTCGGAGATGTGATTTTTTTTTCTATTACTAAACGCAAATATTTTTTACTTTAATTATTAAATATTGCTCAATTCTTTGCGATAGCATTTTAAAATTCGACTGTAAAATATTTACGAATTATTATTATATATATAAATATTCACGTATTTTCTCCGTTAAAAAAAAAAAAAAAAAAATAAAATAATTTAATAAAATTATTTTTTTATAAATATAATATATTTTTTTAAAAAAATAAAAAAATAGAATTACGAAAGAAGTTCGTATTAAATATTCCATCTAAACAGTCTATAATACACATGGGTACAGTATGCAACAAAATTAAATGGAATTTGTCGAAGAAACATAAAACTGAAGAAGGAAAATTTCTTCTTTTTTTATTCTCTCTAAAGAGAAAAATGTAAAGAATCTTCAACTTGTAGCTCAAGAGATAGATAAGATAACAGAAATATTCATAAAAAAAGATTATTACTTCGGAATATTACAAGAGATGTTCGAGCTAACTTTTATCTAAGAGCAGTAATAATATCTCAAAAGAAACTACTTATATTATAAAACTGATTCGTCTCATCATTTTTTAAGATTAAATATTTAAAATTTAAAATAGGATATTTTTTATTATTATTATTGTTATTATTATATTCACTCTAATGCTTTCGGCAATTTTATTAAATCTCTCCTAGAGAACTGAATGTAATCTGCATCATTTTTTTTTCTTTATTGTTTGCATTACTTCATTTTTTTACTGAATATTTTTCCCTTCGTAAAATTTCATTTAAAAGTTTTTAAGAGATATAAAATAAAATAATGTTTTTTCTTATTTTTAGAATTTAATTATTAAATTTTTTTTGCAGAAACTTTTCGAATTTAAACTGATTTTATTCGTGCAGAGTACACAGAAATTCAATTGAAAAGAAGTTAATAATTCAAAATTTTTGATTTTCAATACTGAACAGATTAAAAATGTTACACACCTAGAAAACAGTTTTCAATAAGAAATTTTTAAAAAATGTTTATAGTGCATTAACTCACACAAATAACGTGTATAATAATCGATAAACAAATTCGAAAAGTTTTCTGGAAAAATTTACGATTTTTATTATACTAATAATATTTAATTTAAATTTGAAAAAGATAAATTTGAATTATTATTATTTAAATAGGATAATGAAGTTTAAATTTATATAAATTAAGTAAACATTAATCTGAATAAAACGATACAATAATATAATTCTCAATGGTGAAATCTCATAAAGATGATATGGAAACAATCATGAAAAGAAATCATGTTTGCCTCTGCAATGTCAATAACAGTGAATATACTCAGAAAAGAAAATCAGAAAAGTCCTTTCGAGATTTGTTCAAGGTTTTTTTTTCCTCTCTTTTCTGTCTTTTTTTTCTTCCATCGGTTTTTCAATACACTTCCAATTTTCACATATAGCCTTAAGGTAACTTCAGATCCTTCTTGTTAAAGTACACCCGTTGGCCAAAAGAATATTTTTGGTCTTCATCTCTTGAGAAAGGAAATGATTTGCGTTCTGAGAACATTGCCATAGGCGTTGCAATACACGTTTTTCTGTTTCTTTTATTTAGGATTTTATTTGCTACATCATAGCTCTTTTCTGGGGATATTGCTTATTCCTAGAAAATACTTACTAGATATGGGATATCCTGAAGTATATTTCGCTTTCTCCGCTTCCGATATACAAGATACTAAAATCGTTGACAATTTGAAAGGTTTCTACTCTTTTTTTATCCCCATTTCTTATTTTTTTGTAAGAAATATATTTTCGTGTTTGGCAATATGGTAAATAAGTGAAGAAACGTGGGAAGGAAAGAGCTGTAACAATTTGATAACGTTTTAGAAATGGTTACATTTTTGGCTTCTTTTCTTCATAATTTTAATAAATTTTTTGCGTATCAAAGAATATTTTCGATATTCTTTAGCTGTTTTTCTTGAATTAAAAATCATTTTCGTAAAAATTGACAAATAGCAGATTGTTTTATTAGTAGTGATATATGATTAGAGACAATTATAAGTTAAAAATCTGTTGCTTGTAGCAAAGATATAAAAAAATAAAATAAATTTATTTATTTTATTTGATCTCTCTTAAAATGTTAAATTTAATTCATTTTTAACTGGAAAATATTGCGTAATATTTGTATTTATGCATTTACATAGTAAGAGAGCAAATAGAAGTCATTACATTTTGTGTAGAGGATGAATGGTTATCAAAACAGTTGCCATTTCGCCTAAAATAACAAAATAAACTTCATAAAAACATAAAATATTTCATTAAAAAAAAAAAATCATAATTTCTTTAATATTTACTTAAAATATTTTATTATTTTTTATGTTCATCACGTAAACTCGACCGATAACGGCTTCGATGATCATAATGTGTACTGTATATTGTTTACGGTATAAAATATGCAAAAATAATAATTGTAAACTGCGTAAAGTTCATAATAGAAAACATTTTAATCGATTTTTCTTCACTTGTCATAAATTTGAGAACTATATTAATATTTTTTTGACTTTTTTCCTTTGCAAACGTCTTTCTTTAGAAACTTTTTTAGATGTTAAGTATGAGTTAGAAATATTATATTAATAGTGTGTGGCTGTATAAATGATGTAAGTTCTCCAGTATACAATTATCCTAAGCTATTTTGTTCTTTTTTTCTAATGTATTTTTCGTACAATACAACTTAAGAAAATTAAAAGGATAAAAAAAATTCCAAAAGATATAAATGGTTTCAGGTTCTTTATAAAGAGAAGTTTCCAATGAATACTATTGATTACATAACATTCAAGATTAAAAATGACTGTGTGCATTGAACAGAGATCGCTGTCTTTAGAAACAAAACTCTAATTTTTATCCAGTCCATTCTTCAAAAAGAAAGGTTCTCATTAGAAATACTGTTCAGAAAAGGACTAAGATTTATGACTTCGATTGTGACAGATTGTTTTCTATTTTGCTCTGACGCCTTCCTATAAGTCAAATGTCTTTTGAAAGGTTCACAAGTATCATTTTTCTCCAGATGTGAATAACGTCGCTGAAAACGAATGAAAATATGACAAAAAGATAATTGCTCAAAAATTGCAAAGTTATTAACTAAAAAGGAAATTACTCTTATATTTTTTGCAGTTTTTTCCTTTTGTTTTTTCTTAACTAAACGTTCTAAGAAGAAAGATTTTCTTGATGAGAAATTATATAATGAAAATTGCTTTGATAAAAGATGTCTCTTTTCCTTTCACTCTTAAGCTGTATAATTATTATTATTATACCAAATAGAGTAGCTTGTTTTCGAGTTGTTTACTTTATTTCGATTTTGTCTTTGCTAATTTAATAAATTAAATAAAAAAATCTAAATTAACGTTCAAAAAATTATCTATGCGTTTTGTGTATATATATATATACTAATATAATTTGGCCGAGTATCCTGTTTAGATGAACAAGATGATAAAGAGGAGCTCTGTTCGATTCGAGTGACAAACAAGTAAAAAACAATGTGGAAAACAAACAAAAAATTGTTTATGATTAAAAATAGGAAAATTGTTTTGTTTTCCGATACGTCAACATTAATGACTAAACTAGAAAGAATTTTTATCCAATAGCTAGCCAACACAACTTTCTAAATCAGATTAGGAGCGGTCACATCATTCTTTGGTGCTTGTGCAGACAGATAAACACAGTAAAAAAAAGAAAAAAAAATGATGAAGAAAAAAAATTATATATATATCGAAACTTCGAGGTCAGGATAGCCGTTCTATAACAAAGATTATTCGATTGGAATTGTCTAACTTTCTTATAACAACAATAAAGCAAAATTGTCGGAGTAGGAAGTTGTCAAGAGATACCTGGATTGATAGCAGTTTGTGTAATCATGGCAATAGCACTTAACCCCTAGGATTTCGAGTCTTTCTTCTCTTGTTGTGATTGGAAGGCAGTGTGATTGGATCGAGTAGTAGGGAGATTTACATAGAGTAAATCACACTAGTTGTGAGTCAATAATTCACCGGAATGTAAACATTTCTGACAAGTTAACTCGATGTCCATTTGTCATCATTTGAAAGTGTCATTATAGATACGTCTGCACCTGGAATACAGACTGTATACCTTATACAGTATTTTACTGGGAATGGAGAAGAGCAGGTCAGTGAGCTCGTCCCTAGAGATCTATGAAGAGTGATGTGATTAACATACAAGTATAATGCGTAAATTAGAATAGGAGAGAGTTAAATGGACAGCGTTTATTAACTATGCCCATTAACTGTCTCCAGTCTAAAATCAGACAAATGGAACAATGATTTCTGTTCGTCTTAATGTTTGCACATCTGCAATCTTATATATAAATTGTTTAATTAATCTTATAATCCGCTTGATTAAGTGATGTTTCTATCGATTATCTGCTAAAATAGTTTATTAAGTTTTATTCTTTATCAAATAAACAATCAAAAAATACAAAACGAATTAAAAATAATAATAAAAAAATATTCTACTCCCGTTTTTGTTAGTACTGTAATCAAAATGTATTCATGCAAATGCAAATCGAGACGATATTTTGTCATAGAATATGCTCTTTGGGCCATTTAATAAAATTTATTCTCAGTTTAAAATATTGGGAAGACATTTATTGACACTGTACTTCGGTTATTGTAAAGTTTGTAACAAAACACTCGCTAATCCAAAGAAAAATCCAATTTTTCAGCTATAAATATACTCCAATGAATTTTAAATTGTTGCTAACATAGTCGATACCGGTTTTAAATCTCACATGACTTGTTTCAACAGCTTTTATCATGTTTAACAACTTTTACAACCATTAACTATTATTCTTGTCTTATTTGATTGCATTTTCGGAGCACAAAAGATCAATGTACAAGCACACAAGCCCTATTGTTCGATATTTTACCAGATTAGATGTTAAACGAGAATTTGTAAACATGGAAAAATATATATATATAATGCAAATATATGCTGCATTTCTAAATAAATAGAAAAATTATTCTTGTGCTGTTAGAGTAACATTATGTAGAAATAACATTTCAATACTGTTTAAAAAAATATTCGTTGTTGGGAAATAAAATACAATAAAATAATTTTTAATGCTGTTACGGTAACAAGTTATTACAGTAGAAATATCCTAGATTATTATTTTGTTATCAGAATAACATTATTTGTAAATAACCATTAACGTTATGTTACTATAATAAAATTTTTCTTATTAATATAATATTTAACTGCATTATGTTGCTTTAGCACATGAAATGCTGTTATAGTAATATAACTTTTAATAAATGTTAAATTATATATTTATATATTTATTAAAAAATGTTTAATTAAAGATTTTCTGTTACAGTAATAATTTTTCTTTATTAAAAAATTGTGTTACTATAGCAGCATTTCACAATCTCATCTGAACTCTTAATGGAATGTTTTTTTAATAATTATTAAAAAGTTATGTTATTGTAGCAGCATTTTGTACCCTCATCTGGAACATTTACTGGAACAAATATATATATATATTAACTTGATATTTATTAAAAAAAAATTACGTGTTGTTACTGTAACAGCATTTCATACGATCGTTTAAAATATTTAATTTAACGTTTTTAGCAAATATAAATGCTGTTATTACAATATAAGTTTCAGAAAAATGCTACTATAGTTGCATTTGCTGTATAATTTCCTAAACATATTTTAATGCGATAGTTTTAGATAAATTATTTAAAATATATAAATTAATCTTATATATTTTGATCGATTTTTATTAAGAATAGTTTTTTTAAAAAATGACAATAATAAAAAATTTCATCTAAAGTAGAAATTATCGAAGTTCATAATTTAACAGGAAATTTACTTATGGACCGCAAAAATCACTTAGAATTTTACAAAAGCTATCCACGATTTTGTAAATCGCCCAAGGCGCCTTGAGCGAAAGACCAGAAAAACGTAGGAAAAAAAGAGGAGGAGGAGGAAAATAAAAAAAAATAAAAATAAAAAAATATTGAGAATTTTGTTTCTGTACGATCGACAGAATACCAAAAAAAAAGAAGGAGAAAAATAAAAAAAAAAATAAAAATAAAAAAATATTGAGAATTTTGTTTCTGTACGATCGACAGAATACCGCTATAGAATTACAAATATTTCAAGAGAAGGTTTATTTCTGCTCATAGAAAAATACTTATATATTTTTGGTCGATAAAATCTTTATTTCTTTATTTTAAATTTTAAGTATATTCCCTTTTCCAGAACTGCAATGTAATAATAAAATTCAGTTTTATTTTTTAATATTAAAAATTAAAATGGAGAGCGCGTAAAATTTCGTTTCTTTTTTTTATGATGTTTATTCAAGTTTAATATTTAGAAATAAAAAAATCTTTAGTTATTTTTTACAATTTTATAAAAAAAACTAATAAAATTGTGATATTTTTTATTAAAAAGTAATGATTTATCAGTATTTATTAATTCATCGTGTAAGAAATATTTTAACGTTTAAACCTTTGCGTGTTTTTTTTTATGTCGAAAATCTTCAAAATAACGCTACTATCTTTTCTTTGTGTAGCTATATAGAAGCTATTCAAATTAATTAAAAATAATTTTATGAATGTAACCAAATAGAGATGTAAGGTCTCGTTAAAATGTGTAAGAAAGTATGTATCAGGTTCCTTGGAACAAATCTACTCGTTAATGAGAACAAAGACAAACTTCGTTATTAGCAAGGAGCCTCTAGTGGATGATGTTATCAGCACTACCGCTGGGACCGCTCACTGACACAAAGCCATTTGGTCTTTTGTTGCCTGCAGGCATGGAAGCAGCCAACTTCCACACGCTCCTCTGAGAGCCTTAATGGAGTACCACTGAGGATTCTCTGCACTCTTTACTTTTAACTCTTTATTATAAACCGAAAAAGGTAAAATAGCAAAAAAACTTTGTAAGCATTTATTCGTGAGAATGTTACCAGATTGGAAGCAAAGTAGAATTCTCCAACCACCACCTCGGTTTCTAGAGTATTGAACTTTACAAGAAGTATCGCCACAGTGACTCCACAGAGAAACAATTTATCTTGGCAGTGGAGCATGAAAATTCCGCTGCTGCCTTCCTCTCTCATCGCAACTTACTCATAATACAACAATAACAGTTTGGTACAAATACTTTGTTGAAATTATAGCTTGCATTTTTTTTCCACTTTCGGTCTTTCAAAAGGTTAAATCTTTGCTTCTAAACCGAAACATAGAACTCTCTCTCTTTTCTTTCTCTAACTTGCATGCATTTTTAATTAATTGAGTTAATGTAGTTTTCATGGATGAAATGTTTGGTTTTTTGTAGTCAATTATATTATTTGTATCGTCTCTCTTTCCTATTTGTTAGTCTTTCCATAAGAGGAGAAGTACTCTCTATAGATGGATGTCATTGATATCTCTCTGTACTATTTCTATTTTTTGTTATTGCTCCAGATGAAATTCTATCTATTCAAGTTTTAGTTTTACATGCAGTTTAAAATAAAAAAGGAATAAAAAATAAATAAACATCATCCGGATGTGTTTAAACTCTTAACATTGTTGCTAGAAAAATTTAAAAAAATTTTTTTAATTTCCAACTGGCAAAATGGTTGCATTGTCAAAATTCCATTTTACAGAACATTACATACAAAATTTATCCCAAATTTTAGTTTATAAAAATATTTTTTACTATAACTGTTTTTTTTTGAAAAGTTAAAAATATTCCATCTCTTTTATTAAAATTACAGAGTAATTTTAATAATGAATGGAAGCATACATACTTTTTTATAAAAGCAAACAACTTTTGAATTACATGCAGTTTAAAATAAAAAAGGAATAAAAAATAAATAAACATCATCCGGATGTGTTTAAACTCTTAACATTGTTGCTAGAAAAATTAAAAAAAATTTTTTTTTAAATTTCCAACTGGCAAAATGATTGCATTGTCAAAATTCCATTTTACAGAACATTACATACAAAATTTATCCCAAATTTTAGTTTATAAAAAATATTTTTTACTATAACTGTTTTTTTTTTGAAAAGTTAAAAATATTCCATCTCTTTTATTAAAATTACTCTGTAATTTTAATAATGAATGGAAGCATACATACTTTTTTATAAAAGCAAACAACTTTTGAAGATTCTCTTTTCTTCAAAACAAAATTTTTAATTATAAAAATTAATCTATCGATTATTTTTTCGTTATAAAAGAAAACGTTGAAGTACAATCCTTCAAACTCGTACTGTTACTGAATACTGACTATGAAGTAAAATATAGTTAACGAATTTTCTTTTTCAATTTTTACATCACATAATTAAAAATAAAAAAATAATAATAATAAAAAGAATGGTCAAAATGTAAGCACTACCTCTTCTTCACTAGTTACAAAATTAGTTTAATTACTCTTACCATTAATTAATGGCAAAATATTCACAACAAAATCTAAGATAATTATATAACAATTTACAGTACATCCTTAATTACTTAATTCTTAAATTAATTTTTATTTATTAATTTTAACTGAGAATAATTAAAATAGATGTAAAATTTAAAAAGAAAAACAGTGAAAGAAACGAATGATAATATATATAGATGTATATATATATATGTAAAAAATTAATACCGCTTTCTCTTCCCTTTTAATTAAATTAAGGAAAAGTTTTAGTTATGTGGGATGCTCTAATGTAATTCAAACTTGAATTATTAATAAAGTTTTAAAATTTTTATATATTTGTATATATATATATATTTAAACAAGTTTTCGCATTTAGATAAGATAAAAACGAATTATTTTTTTTTATTTTGAATTATTATACTAATTAAAATTAATTAATATAATTAAATTTTTTCTATATACATTAAACATAAATGGAAAGGCGTCGTTTGCGATTGAAGAAGTACATTAATGTACGAATCTTTGTCAAAAAAAAAGAGGAGAGAATATTGTTAGCATGTTGATTTAGTTGATATACTTTAAATAGAATTTGCAGATGTTAGCTCCTTTCGGCTAGTAAAAAGGATGCAGTTTCTAAAGCGATAATGCATTCTTTCTGTTAGATCTCCTGTATTTACGATCTGTTAATATTTGTATTACTTGAATATATTATCTCTCTCTCTTTCCCCTTTTAAAATATGTCATATATTTATCTTTTTCATTTTTTTTTTTAAATTAATCAATACCATAATTGTTTCTAACACGAAACAAGTTTTTTCTTTCATTTTTAGAAAGAAAAAACGGAACGAATAAATAAATATTTACAAAAATACTTTTATCAGCTCCTGTTGATTGTTATCGGCATTATTGTTACGTCACTGTTATTGTTACTTCATCGGAAAATCCTATCTCGATTGGCTTTTTGAAATCGTCCAATAAGAGTTAGACAAACTACTGACGTTTGTTCTATAGATATAATTTATTGATTGGTGTTTATAATTTGTACTTTGTGGATTAATTAATGTTCATTATGAATCCTAATTGAATATAATACCTTGAATGACCTTTCCAAATCGTACAGTTTGTATTAAATTGCATTAATATCGTATACAGAACATCCAAATGCCGAATAAATATAGGCCTACGGTATATCGTTATTTTAAAACGTTGTTAAAGATTAAAAAGAAAAAAAAATTGTTATTTCACTGTTTAAAAAATTAATCCAGAAGAAGTTTGGAATATATTATTAAGTTAAAAATATGTTGAACATTTAATTAAAAATCGAGGAATTCGTAGGAAAAATAAGCTTATTAGAGACTTAAAAATAAGGAAGGGAAAAAAATAATAAAAATATTCGGAAAATTTTTAGTTTTTTGAGGAATAAATATGAAAATAATCATCAGTAATCTCTAAGATACTGAAAAACTTATTAAAAATTAAATTAAAAATTATAATTTTAGTTTATACCTATTTATAAGTTCGTATTAATTTTTATTTAAAAAAATATTAAAAGTTTTATAAATAATAAAGTTAATTGGTATTCTTCAGAAAAAAAGTCTAAAAATTTAAATAATTCATTAAAAAATAAAATAAAAATTTTACTTAAATACATTCATTAATTGAAACTGCAGAATATTTTTTTTTTAGGATTACATAAAAAGAAATCATTAGAAATTTAAATAATAATAATAATAACAATAAATTTTTATATAAAAGCATCTTTTAAATTTCATAAATTTTAAAAATTTTGAATGAAACTACTCTTCAGGAAAAAAAAAAAAAAAAAGGAAACATAACAATAAATTTTTATATAAAAGCATCTTTTAAATTTCATAAATTTTAAAAATTTTGAATGAAACTACTCTTCAGGAAAAAAAAAAAAAAGGAAAATTAGTATGATTATTTAACTTAATAAAAATAGAATTTAATGCAAGATGAATTAAAATGGCTTATCGTGTATTTGACATCTTCGTGACTGGAATAGAACATTAGCAATAAAGTTTGACAAAAGAGCAGGTTTTCGGAGGCAAGTGATTAGGTCATGGATAAGAAAATCCTATTTAAAAGTCGAGGAAAATAATTATAGAATCAGGAGTAGATAAAGTATCGAGTTGTGACGCTGCTTGCTTTAAGTGGCTAATTAATCTTAACACATCTTCATTACTAAGTCAGTTGGGAGATAGGTTTGAACTATTACTACTTTGAATATATAACCAAAATGCATTATCATCGAACACATATAATGACAAATAAATTTATTATCTTCAGATAAACTAAATATATCTGTTTAAATTGACAGTAAATAAATTTCCTCGTTAAAATCGAGGTTGCAGATTAAAGCAAACTAGGATCTCGGCTCCAAAAAAAAAAAAAAAAAAAATTACATATACTAAAGAATTTTGAAACAATTTCAAAAAAAAAAAAAAAAAAAAAATTGAAATTTTCGCAATTTTCTATAGCTTAATGGGTTATTTATTTTACTTTATTATAGATTTATTTTCCTTTTGTTATTTAAGTGATTTTTTTCAAATATTTTAAAACGTCGGAAGCTCTTTTTTTTTAATTTTATTTTATACGAAATATTTTAATTAAAATTACACGATGTTTCGCTTTAGATGAAAAATTCCTTGTAAATTTTTGAAAAAAAGAAAAGGAAAAACTTTCCTTTTTTTAAATTCAAGTAGCATTTATTTATTAAAATTCCAGGTTTAAAAAAATATTTTCGGTTCAGAAAAGTTGAGGAAATAATTTTCTTTTCTTTTATTTACAAAAATTTTCAGAAAATAAAAAAAAAAACCAAATTTAATAAAAGTTTTACGAATAAAGTAAACAAAATTCTATAGTAATTTAAAATAAAATATACTTTTACAGAACATCCGATTTTAATAAATAATATCTTATTTTGAATAAGCAAAACTTCCGGAAATATTTCAATAGAGAAAGAAAATTTTAATATGAGAATCATCAAAGATGGATATTGTCGTATGGCTTATTTATTACAGAAGCTATACATAATTCAAAATACAGTATACATCTTAGATAAAGTATTCTATCTAGGTAGACTACAATGGCTACCTGTTATATACAGATGCCAAGTACAGTCTAATGAAAATAGGAAGAGTAGTGACTACAGCATCCGAACAGATTCTATCCTTTGTTGTTGGGTAATATCGCTCCTAAAGTAGCACTGTGCTTTTATTCTAACCTTATAGATGCATCACTTCCATTATGTTATATCATACAAGTCATTTAGACACAGCATCAGATTTTTAGAAATATATTCCGTATTAAACGAACATTTTTCCCGTTCTTAAATGAGGATTTAACAGTTATTAAAGATTAGTTTAGTTCGACGATATAAGCCATTTGCGAAGAAGGATAATAACTTATAACTTCTTCGGAAGAATAACGGCATTTCTCTGAACTCAGAATGATATCCTGGAGGAAAGAAGTCTCTTTGAAGGTTATAATACTCTCTATTCACGACTCCATAAATGATAGACGACGACCAATTACGGCATAAAATTTTAAATATATTTAAAAAGATCGAGATGAAAGAAATTGGATAATCATACGATGATCTATTTTAGCCTTATTAAGTAACTTTTTCTTTATATATTTTACAAGTTCGATGATGATTTTTTTTGTACAGTAATCCGTCATAATTTCTAAATTACGACTTAAAATAATCAAAAGCGTATTTAAAAATATTGTCTTCTGAATCTTTTAAACAAAGATAAACAAAAAATATATTTAATAATATTATCGAACAACACAGATCTAAATTTTTGATTTAATCAAATTTACGAAACTTGGATTTAAAAAAATAATTATTATTAATAATTATTTTTTATAATTTCTTTTTTCTTTCTTTCTTCAAAATTTTCAAAGAAGTAATTATTTGTTTATTCATTTTTGAAAATAACAAACACGAAAATAACAAATTAATGTTGTTTCAACTTAAAATAAAATTAATACATTATATTTCTTCTTAAGGTTCATTTTTTAAATTAATCTGCATTTTTCTATGGTAACTTGTGGATAAAGAACAGCTGGTTTTGGTTTTTCTTCTGAAATGTTTATTTTAAACTTCTGTTGCTATTTTAAAGCCCATACGACCGTAAATTTAACATTTTTGTTGTATAATAATACAACAAAAATGTTAAATTTTTGTTGTATAGATAAAGTATACAAAAATGTTAAATTTTTGTTGTATTATTATACAACAAAAATTTAACAATAAACAAACATTATTATTATACAACAAAAATTTAACAATATTAAAGGATTAAATGATACCAAATTTTGTTTATCATCACGTATTATGAACGTAAAAAGTTAGAATTATTTGTGCTATTTTTTATACCTGAATAACTTAGAAAATAGAGAAAATAGTTTGTTATTTTCTTCTAAAAATAGCTAGTATATATATATTAATTTTAGTAGTTATGATAAAGCACAAATTACCTCGCTCATTCATCAAAATAATATTCAATGTTCTTTCTTTATTTCGTGATCACGAACTGCAACGAATCGTCAATCCATCACGAAATAAAATCAAGAAAGTCTTCAATCATTACGCGACTTATATCGTCTAATCTGATAGTTCTCTTTTTTTCTGACAACATATCGCATTAAATATCACGCCGTAGCCAATTTATATTAATAATTTTAATACTAAATAAATCTCTGGTTACATCATCCGCTTCGTGATAACAATTCGTAATTGTTCAAAATTTGCAAAGACGACCGATTCCCGTTCATTACTCCATTTATGTTCTATAAACGTTACTGGAAAACCGAGAAATTCTCTGCATCACAAAGACAATATAATTTTAATTATTACGCCACGATTAATTTTACTGTTTTAAATGTCAACTCTATTACGTCAACCATTCGAAAACGGCAAATTTTAATCATTCAGTTTCTGTTAAAAGTGATTCACGCTTGACGGCTTAAAATAAACAATTTTCATTCATAACGTCGAACAGATCTCACTCATTTCGACGGTCGGATCAACAATTTAGTTTACCGAAATCGAAACGATAATACACTATTACGTCATTTTCGACATCATCATCTCTGTATTATCACACTTTCATTACGTCATGACAATTTAGTTTACCGAAATCGACGTTACACTATTACGTCATTTTCGACATCATCATCTCTGTATTATCACACTTTCATTACGTCATCCGGACCGAATCGTCAACTGTTCATCTACTCTCGTCAGTAGATACAACCCCGTTTCCTCCGCGATTATGTTTTCATCAAGAGAGATAGCAGATGCCATAGTGTCAGGACAGATCAAAACGATATTAGTCCTTACGTCATCGATAATACAGATCTTCCTCCTTTCTTGCATTAATGGAAACCAAAACGGAAGTCATTACGTCATTCCTAACAGGAAAGACAGTTTTGGGAGTAAATTGTCGCATTAACCATTACTTTATGGCTAATTGAAATTATTTCCATTTAGTTCTACATCTTCAAGCTTAAATCTATTTTATCACATCATCGTTTCAGTTATAATAAATTTATAATTTATGTGAGATTATAATCTTTCAGATTGCCGCTTTTCTGCCATTTAAAATAAAAAATAATAATAAAAAAATGGAGGAAAATTAAATTAGATATATCGAATTGAAATAATATGATTTGAAATATAATTTATAAAGTTTTATAACAGAAGAAAACTAGTCGTAAAGATGTTTCTGATTACTAATGGAGAATTAAGATAAATTGAATTTTACTGAAGATGAAAATATTAAGAGAGAAAGAGAGAGATAAATTATCATCTAGATAAAAATATAACAAATTGAGTATTTAATTTCTCAAAAATGATTATCTTCTTGCGGTTCAATTGCCAATAACTGGATGTCGGTGATGAAAGGAAATTGCTAGTTGATTATTAAATAATAAAAAAAGACACTTCTGAGAAGTCAGCAAGACAGGAAATTAAGACAGCTCAGCGGTTGCCTCCCTTAATGTCTCCTTTTATACGACTTCCATCCTTTAATTTTTTTTTTTAATTTTTGTTCTTCCTGAAAACGTCAACTTCAATTGTTTTATATAAAAAAAAACTCGACTTTTTTTTAATGTGATTCGTCTCATTCTGTTTTATACGCGAAGTTTCAAAGTTTCATAACAGATGGCGTGCATTAATTCTTATAAAATTCTACATGCGTATGTGCAAAATTATCAATTTTCTCTTTGTCTTATTCTTAAAGGCATTTCGAGATTAATAAATGAGTTTTACTCCCTCAAGATATTTGTTCGCACTTCTCTTTCCATTTTCTATAAACTTCTCGCTGAGTAACCACGAAATTATGTAATTACCCATTTTATTTTGGAAGAGATAAATTGTTAAAGTTTAAGAATCTAACGAAAATATAAAAATATGTCTGTATATCACGTCTCTGCTGTGAAGGTAAAGTAAAACTGTACACATTATGTTATAAATAATTTTATTTTCTCTTGTATCCTGCAACATCTCTATCATTCTTTACGTCACATATACCTTTCATCACTGAGTGAAAGGACGGCCATTACGTCACGGCATGCGAAATGATACCCTTCAAAGATAAAAAAGTAAAAAAAAAAAAAATGCTACGACATCACATCGTGGAGAGTCATACAATACCTTACGTCACAACTAAAACAACATGAATCAGTTCACTATTTCCGTTATAAATATTTCACTGAACAGTAGAAAAACATCTTTTGTCGCCATGTTAACGTACAAGAGTCATTATTTCATATCTGGCTGAAGCATATCTGTTTATTAATCAAAAATATAAACTGGTTTATCACCTCTTTTTCCAAGGAAAAAAATGCGTTATTTATCATAAAACCGACACGTGTGCCTTTTGTTGCAGTAAAATCGTGTTTTTTTGTTTAACCATTCCTGTAATCATGCTATCATTTCAGCGCTCATTTTACGTCATTCCCCTATCACGTCACCTGTACAAAGTAATGTACCATTCAGAGGAGCGCATCTCTTCTGCTGGTCCTTCAGATTAATGATCTTTATTACAAGAAAACTTTGCTGCTACCAAAGAAAACTCGGCTTGCATTCTCTCATAATTGCATCGAAGTGAAGAAAGAAAACTTATCACTTACTTTACATGATTTTCATCATAAGTTTCCATGACAACAGATGAAGCGGTTGGAGTGTTATGCAGATTAGAAGAACTCCAGTTGAAGTAAAACAGAATAAATATATACGTATAGATTTACATAAAAAATTTAATTTTAATAAGATTGTTACAATTAGATTTTTAATATAATTTTTTTAAATATCATTATTGTTTTTATTATTATAGGAAGAAGAATGTTTTTATCTAAACATAAAATTAAAAACACGGGGAAAAATTTAATCAATACATTTTATCCTCCACATCACCTTCCAAAGAAAGGAAGTAGTTACTGTAGAAAAATGCTAATTAAACAGATAATATCTTAGATTGTTTTCGACTAATAAAAATTTATATAGCGCAATTTATATAAACATAAAAAAATTATAATTTAATATAGTAAGATTTTAAATATTAAACAAATTAAGCAAGTGGAAAATGGCAGTATTATTTAAACCGGACATTTTGTAATGAATAATGCAAAGAACCACACTTAACTAGTAATGAAAAATCTTAAGAAAGCTACGTAATTTTCGATTGTAATTTGGTATAAAACAAGCAAAGTATAATTGCTGTTACAATGTTTAATTAGAAGTAAGAATATGGAAATGAAATTAGCAGAAAACACAGCAACAGATTATAACTTAAAATGACATTAGCATTGGCTTGATCCTATCCTAAAAATTAAATTAGATTTTTTTTTTAATAGTTAAATTGCAAACCGTATTTTTTAATTTATTTTTAATTTTAATCTCAGTTTTTTCCCTTCACGATATTTTTAATACGAAAATTTAAATGTATATGTACATATTTAATTAATTTTTGAATCACGTTATATATTGATATATATACTGTATATTATATATATATTTATGGCTTCTCCGCATTACACAATACGAAAAGGAAAAGACACTTTTACAGGGACAATATCGGTTATATATATATATTTTGGCTTCTCCGCATTACACAATACGAAAAGGAAAAGACACTTTTACAGGGACAATATCGGTTACCATTATCGAAAAGTTCATTTTCTCTCTTCGTTCGAAATTTTATTTTTATAATAATTAAAATTAAAATCCATAAATATAAAATAAAATTTTAATTCATTAATTTGAATTAAATTTTATTACATTTTAATCACATTTATTAGTATTTTTGTTTGTGAATGATTCGGTGATCATTTATCGCAGTTTTATCTTCTCTGAATAACAGTTAATAGTCGAACGACAGATTTCGGCATACCTTCCTCCCCTTTGCTAAAGATTGGTCGATGCCATGGTTGGTGGGCCTCGCTCGGTCACGGTCTGCGGCAGTAGCGAGCTTGTCGACGGCAGAATCGCAAGACAATTTTCCCAGTGTGGGGTTAAATCATCTCAGTGCAAGTTCAGCAACTTGACGAAATGTTTGTTGCTCATTACCCGTTCGAGCTGTGCAGATCCTTCTACTGATCACGTGAATTAATACCCTTTCGAAATCCATTACGGTGTCAACGGATGACCATAACTGTGTAAGTTGACATTTACTTATTTTTTTCCCCTAAAAGAAAAATTCGTTAACTTAAGAAAAATATACATTTTATCGTCACGTAGACTTTCTTTTTATACTATTAACTTAATGTGCAGCTTATCAGATAGTTTGGCAATGGTGAAGTACACTGAAAACCCTAATTAACTCCCAACTTATCCCTTCTCTGTGCTTCAGTCAACAGAAATCAATTATACTCAGTAAAGAAAATTTTTTCATTTTTTTTTTGAATACAGCCCATACAAGGAAAAGGGATAATTAAAACTTTACTGCATTCTAATCCTCTCTGGCTTGTTTTGAGATAATGCCAACTGCTTTTTATATTATACGTGCAAACAAGTAAATGGAATCAGATAAAATGAAAACATAAACTTCTCATTAAAATATTCATACGAGATCGAAACAAAAATAATTTTCTGTATAGAAACTTTGCCTATTCATTTTTCTGATGATATTATAAACTTTCGGTTAATTAATAAAAATACTAATGATGATTTTTAGATAATTATAATAACTTAAAAGATTTTAATTACTAAAATTCATTCTGCCTAATGGGGTTTTGATCAACTTGGTAAAAATTAGCTTATTTTATATAATTTTAGACTGATAAAATATATTTTATTCGACATTAGGAATGATTTTTTTCTTTTGTTAATCTAAATATCTATAGATTTTTAGAAAGAATGCAAAAAAATATATTAATTTTATCAATCTTTATGGTTTAATTTCCTACACGTTTGAGTCTTAAATTAAACGAATGTAAAATCGATTATTCTTAGTTTTTAATCCCGAATGAATTAAACTGCTTTTAATGTAATTAATTTCAATTTTATTTAAAAATCTAGTTGGAACCATTTGATAACTGAAAATGTGACCAATGAAGAAAAATTGTTTGTCATATCAGAAAAATGTGCTCATTCTGGAAGATGGATACTACCAATAATGTCACTTCAATCATTTGGAAAGAAATTTTAAAGTAAGTTACCGTAAAATTATTATTATTATTATTTTCTTTAACTAAACTTATTTTCCGAAAAATCCGTAATAACAAATATAAATTTTCTTTCATAAGTTTTTGTTGATGTTATACTTAACAACATCACCGTGAAAGAAAACGAAAATCTTGTTGCATCTTTCTTTGTGGGAATCGACACAGATTCTCAAAATTCCAAACAATAATAAAGAAACATCTTTTCATTTTTATAGTTGAGAAGTACATTTAGTATAAAACTATCGCACAAGGTTATTTATTTTTTTCTCCTACCTTTAGATTTATATGATAATACTTAGCAACTATTATAAAAGTGCACTTACAGACTTCCCTTTAGATTTTATAACTAGTTTAAATGATAAAATGTAACTATTACTTTTCTTCTCGATAGAGAAAATGGTCTTTTTCCAACATTCTCCTTCGATTTTTATTGATTCTAGTACTTCAATTCCTAATTTCTAACTCACTAACAGAAATTCTGAACGAATTAAACTTAACAGTAATCAATCGAATTCTTGAAATAATTAAATTTAATACTAAATATAATTTATAAATCGTAAAATATATTGGTTGAAAAAATATGAAATAAAATTATTCATGTTCTAAAGATAGAATGTTTTTAAAATTTAAGAATAAAAGGATATATATCTTCTATTCCTTTCATCCAACATACATCTAACAAACATAAGTTTTCTCGGGCTTTTAGCCTTTTGAACTTTCTTTAAAATCGATAAATCCATGTTAAAACTTTCAGGAATTTATCACAACAACAGATTGAGACTGTATATAAAACTTTTACTGGCACCTGAGTCTTTGTTACTCCTTTGTGTTGAAGTGATGTTTATGTTTCTTTAGAGAAACTATTTTTATCCAAAAAAACACAACAAAAATGAAAATGGAATATTTTACTAATTAGCGAATTTATATATACATTAAATATAACTTTAACAATCAAATTACGATGGCCAAAAAAATTCCGAGTTTATAAATTGTAGCGTATTTTTTTTTAAGTTGAATATAATTTTTATGCTTTTTCTATGTGATTAAATTTACAAAGCATAAAAAGTTATTCGAGGTGAACACACAAAAAAATTTGTCACAATTTATAAACTCGGAATTTTCTGGAACAACATCGTAATTTGATTGCTAAAATTGTTATTTTTGTTCGTTAATAATAGATTAGAATGCCAGATTTGTAGTCAATTAAATATTTACACGCTAAAATTACAACATATATATATTTTTTTATTATTACTGTTATTATTTTTTAAGGTGGAATATTTATATCATAAATATAACAGATTGATTATAAATTGCTAGTAAACGTAAAAATAACTAATTACACAAGTTAATTGTTAAGCATATATATATATATACATAACTCTTATCAAATAAATGTATTCTAATCTCACATAAAATTTAAGTTTGCTAAGAAAAGAGAAAGAAAAAATTTTTGTTTCCTTTGAATTAATGCGACAACTATTAGCTAAGTGTAGATATTAGAAGATTTTGTGTATCTCAGCAGTTTTGAATTACATTGGAAGTGATGTAAATAAATGATCATGCAAATGAGATTGCCTATAGAACGTAAAGAAAAATTCTTTTCTTATATAGAAAATTTTTTAACAAATCGCCAAAATTTTTTTCTTTTCGTTTTTTTTAGAAAGATTAATGTGCTCTTGTACCATTGGGATTATTTGTAATTCTTTTCTATTTATCTACTTCAATTTTGATTTAGTAATGTATATATTAATATATTTATTAATATATATATGTGTGTATGTGTAATCTTTAAATTTAAAATATAAACAATTCATTGACGATAATTAATTTTATTTAATTATGATTAATGGTTTTGAGTTTGTTCTTCCGTTGACGTATGCATCGTTGTCGTGCATAATATATAAGAAAGCAATTCACAAATGCAGTCTATTTATTTCTAAGGTATTTAAAAATTCTAAAATAAAATCTTTTCTCTATTTATCACTCATAAATTTTTCGGAGAACGACTGTCATGAAATTTAATTTATCTTATTGAAGTTTTAATTGTTTATTTTTCTTCTTCTTCTTCTTAATAAAATATCAATATAACCAAGATTGAATTTATACAAAGCTTCGGCAATCTTTTATTTTTATTCTTATTATTATTATTATTATTATTTAATTTTGGATATTAATTTAATATCATTAATTTTATAAATTATCTTTTAAGAGAAATATCTTATCAAAAATTTTCCTCTTGAACAACCCGACTCTTTTAAAAACATAGAAAACAAAAATAATTGAATTAAAAATTAATTTTATATCAAAATATTTTTAAATTCCCTTAACTCCTAAGAAAAATTTTTCAAAAGAAGACTTTTGACTCTTAGAGAGAGCGATTTTTAAAAAGTAATTTTATAAGAAGATAAACACAAAAGTTAGTGATAAAAATTAATTTTAAGAGTTTTATTTGTTTTGATAATTTCCCAAGATGAATACTTCAAAAGGGATAAGAAGTTCGCAATTTTTGGAATTATTTTTTGTTCTTTTTTTAGGTAATTAAAGCTTAATAACATTAATGGAAAACGATTACTTTTAGTAGAAATACACATTAATAAACATACTCTCTGTCTCTCTTTATAATAATCCTTTGTTTGTAGAAATATTTTCATGACATTGTAGCATCATGTCTCTTCTCTTCGTGATGTGAGTGATGATGTGTTTGTCTGCATCTGACATACTTAATTAATTAGAGAGGACCCCGCTGATGAGACTTATCGTAATTATGGTCTGTGTGTTTGTGATTTTTTTTCTATTTGCTTTAACTGGATTTGTTTATTGTCCCATTTGTGTAGGACGTTACAATAACTTATGATGGGTTTTAATCTGGATAAATTACTGACAGCATTAGTTAATTAAAATATTAATTTTAATATTTGTAAAGTTGATGGAAAAATTTTTCTCTTTTCGCCACATTTTGATTTGTTAAATGTAAATTTTTCTTATATTGTCACGAATGTTTGTTTTAAATTATTATTATTTTTGTGGTTTGGAAAAATATCTCTTTCTGTTAATTTAATTGCGAATTACTATTGTTATTAAACTTTATAATAAATTTTAACAAATTCCTTCTTCGTATAATTAAAATTATATTGAGGATTTAAAATTTTATTACTTTATCTTTTTTTTTTTTATTTTTAATGT
>AYEL01061685.1:0-12013 GCA_000484575.1 Olivierus martensii
TTTTTTTTATCTGGGATTTAGTGTGTTTGTTGGAGCTAGACATTGATACTATCCAGCCTGGCAATGCATAATAGATGGATGTCAATCTCGTAATTCAAATGTTACAAAAAAATAAAATAAATGCACTTATCTGAAGACACACACTTCTGATACTGATGAACACAAATGTGACTTATTGTTACAGAAAATAACAATTAAAAACTTCTAATAAACATTTCCAGGCATCAAATTTGTTAATTAAAAGGGGAGAAAACCAATGGCAATCAATATGGCATGATGCCAGATTCAAAATGAGCTGATGTGACTCATTTGAAATTCGCCACTCGTATATTCTCTATACACCACACATACATCAGAATTTTCCAAAAAATCTTGTTATGTACATGATTAAATATGTACATGATGTCAGTCAATCACTCAATCAGTCAAAATTTGTTAAGTCCCATGACTGGCAGATCAATGCTTTGGTCTCTAGAAACATATCGGTGGAGTTCACACACAATGGTTAGGATTTCCATTGTTAATATTATATGTGCTATGCATTTACACATATTTTATATTATAAATGACATCCATAATGTTCCAATCTTGGCTATCTATGACTATCTTTTGAACAACGCCGCCTTTTTGTTGGTATAGAGTCCTGATGTTCTAAAATAAAAAAAATTATACATATAGAAAAATATTTATACACACTACAATCACAAAATCAATATTATGATACCAACCTCCAGAACCTCTTGTTTTTCTTTTTGCTGGAGTTGAATCATCATCTTTATTTGTTTGTTGACTGCCAATCAGTTTAGCATCTAGTTCACGTCCTCGGGTATTGCGCTGTGTTCCACTTCTAGTTGGTGAATGCCTTTCTTGAGCTAAAAAAGAAATTATTTGATTCAAAATGATTAATATCATTAAAAATTTATTCTGAATTTTAATAGTTATAGTTTAATAGTTAGAAATAAAAATTTGAACTATTATCAGATAAATTATGCAGAGAAGGAATCCACAAAAATCTATGCTGAAAATGAAATTAAATTTTTTTTATATTAAGAATTAAAGCAAACTTATTTAAGCAAGTTTAATATTTATTTTATTTATTATAATGAACTAAGTTTTTGATGGTTTCAATATTAATTTTATTAATGCTTAATAATTTTCAACATTTTCAATTTATTATATTCACAAGTTTGTTTCTAATAATACTTATGACTTGTTTATTCATTAAAGTGAAAGTAACTTATTTTTAAAATTTTATCATCAGTTAATTACTATTAAGTACAATATGTTCTTAGTACAAGCATTTTTACTTATTACAAATATAATGCATTTCTAAAATTCATTTTTAAAGTCAAAATTTCATAACTCAAAAATTGTGCTTATGTTGACTCCAGAGCATAATGCACTATGCAATATATGTTAAATATAGTACACAGTATGTCATGTTTCAGAAATAAATGTCTGATAATAAGATGAGAAGGAGTTGTAATTTTTTGAAAAAATGACAAAATAAAAAATTAAAATACTAAATGCTTCCAAATGACATGCATTTCTATATTTTCATTTTTCATCATCAATTAATCAAGTTTTTATTTGTTACAAATCTGTGACAAAATGCAAATACATTCAAAATATGAAATATACATATTACTGCAATATAAATGCAAAATTGGCTATTTAAATGTAAAATATTTTTAATATGATTTTAAAAATTTTAGTAAATATCATTTTCTTAGTATTTTTACATTCTTGAAATTTCATGTAATCTAGCTGCTTTCATTGTCTGTCCTTGGTAGACTGCAATGTTTCCTTTAAAGAAATTTTCATTCCCAATTTTTTGTTTTGGACCTGGCACTTGTGGTAAAAATAATTAGACTTGTTAGTTCTTCCAGAAGTTTGGATGTACGATTAAATTCAATTTTAGTAAGTTTCCTATGTCTGAGAAGAAATTCTTTTGAAAACTTGTATTTGTAATACCCTTTTTTGGGTATTACAAATACAAGTTTATTAATATACTTCTAAAGCCATTCAGAAGTATATTAATTTTATAATTAATATACTTCTGAATGGCTTTAGAAGTATGTTCAATTAGACTGCAAACACAAACTACAAGTAATATTACTCAAGAGCCCTTTAGCAGTATAAATGTTCAATTAGACTGCAAACACAAACTACAAGTAATATTACTCAAGAGCCCTTTAGCAGATCAAAAAAAATTTTTTCATTGTGCAGTTGATTTTCTTGTTGTAGAAGATGTGCTATGATAGCTCTAGAGAGAGAATTTTTGTTAAGAGCAGCATAGACCCCCTGGATCCTTTCCATTACATTTTCTTTTAGATGTTCCTGGAATTTCTTTATGAAATGCCCACTCCTCACGCACTTGATTTTCTTGTTGTAGGAGATATGCTATGGTAGATTTTGGCATACCAGTTACATTAGTGAGTCTATCATGGCTTGTATTAAATGGCTAGTTTTTAATTTTATTAAGCAAGGCAATTTTACTTGAAAGTGTAAAATCATTTCTTGACATCTTGGCAAAGAAAACGAATATCACTGGGTACAATATATAATAACAATAAATGAATATCACTAAGTATAGTATATAGTAACGGTAGACTTTTAAGCAGCCATTGGTTGACATACTTTCGAAAATCTCTAAAATATGTCAAAAATTGCTAAATTCCTTGTACTAATGGCTGGCTTTTAATTTTATCCAGCCAAGCAATTTTACTCAAAAGTGTAAAATCATTTCTTGGCATCTTGGCAAAGAAAAACGAATATCACTGGGTACAATATATAATAACAATAAATGAATATCACTAAGTATAGTATATAGTAACGGTAGACTTTTAAGCAGCCATTGGTTGACATGATAGAATCTTAAGTAGATGTACAGTACAGTTGCCAGATTTACAACGATAACTGATTCTCCTCCTGCTAGTGTTGCTGAATACAGTATTATGTATTATTTATCAACGATGATATTTACTTATAATTTTACTAAAGAATGGATGTTTATATTAATGCAGCAACAGTGTGTCGACAATGTATATGTAATAGGACGCGAAGAAACGACCTGATCCATTGTGTTAGTCTGTATTGTCTTGTAGAAAGATTTAACCTGAAAAATTACCGGTACAATAAAATGTTATAACCCCTAACAGGTGAAGTGAGAAAGATACACTACATTATTTACTTTATTATATGTGTTTTACTATTGTATAACACACTAAATCAAGATACACTATTTAATACACAACACACAATTTATTAGCCCTTGAATGCTGGAATGAAGTCTTCCAGCAGACACCCAAACAAAAAAATCAGCAATTCAATAATTCTAATGTGCAAGTTTGACTGAAAATGAGTAAATTGATTACTCAGCTGGTGGACTTGTCTTATTGTTTTGCACATACCTCTAAAATGGAATGAAAATACAAAACAAAATATGAAAAGTTTGCAGAATGCATAAGGAAACATATCATAAAAAACTTTCTAGTCACACGACAGAAAATGAGAGAATTTTTAGGAGATGAATGCATTTTACATTTTCTAATCCAGAAGTGCTATTCAAGTACAGAGTATTGATGCTGTCTTTGTCAGTAAATAAAAGCAAGATTTCATTTCTCTGACATGTGAACTTAGATAATTTTATAAAATATATGAGTATTTTCATGGTCACATGGTTAGAAGAATTCAGCAGAATAAAGAAGTACAGCAGATTCTTTACAGATCTTGTTAACAGTAAAGATAAAATTTTCAGACTGCTGAAATAAGAGTTAAAATGCATCTGGGTCTAGTTAATAGTATAGATGATAAAAGATTTTTCAGTATATATAATTTTATTGTAACAGAAGGAAACCAGAATAAACAATGATAATGCAGAAATTTATTCTATCATTTTATTGGTTTATAAATTGTTGAATGACTTCTTCACCTTTAAAAAGCAATTATTTTGAATGATAATTGAAACAAATTGAATATTTTTGAGACTAAGATCTCATTCTATATGTATAGTTTTATTTTTGTAATTTTATTATAGATTTATTTTGTTAATGATGAACTGAAACATAAATTCCTTGTTTCATTAATTAAATTTCTTAAATTTATAATAATTGAACTACAGATTTCATTTTACATTAGATAAAATTATTGAATTTTTACTATTTTATTAAAATTCTTGTGTTATATTTTTGGGATTTAAATTATTTTATGGAATTATCATTTTATTGTATAGTCTACATAGCTGTATCAACATAAAAACCAAATTTTCCTACAGAATTCTCTAAAATGCTAAATTGATACATGCTACAAAATTCTGAATTAATAATTCAAAATGGTAAAAATCATCACTTTTAACACATTGATGCCTGAGTCTGAATCATATAGTTAAAATTTCCTGCTACTGTCCAGCAGCATACTTCTTATTGGTCTATTTAAAACTTTATTTTTTAAGTTTCTTATGCAATTTTTGTATTGGTCTATTATTATGCATGGTTATATCACTGTTTGTTATAGTTTAAGTGCCTTTCCCATGTATAGATGCCAAAACAAAATGATAAAAATAATAAAAAAGGGTTTAAAAAAATTTAATCCAGATTTTATTAATCCAGCTATTGCAAATTTTTTTTTTCCTGTTGATTACATGAAAATGATGGTTCCTAAATTTATTTAGATGCCAAAATAAATCTTAAATTCCAGATACAAACATTGCTTATAATTGAATTGTTCAATAGAATTTGAATTTTTATCATCTCATTTTGTCAATTTTATAGTCTTTGTGTTTGTAATCCAATACTTTCTTCGGTCACATTATATACACAATCAATCTCTACTTCTAGATGATTGAACTATGAATCTTTCTACACAGTTGTTTATCACTCATATTTCTTCTAATTTTCTTAAACTGATGTGCCAATAATTCTTTATTCTTCATAAAAAAAACGAGTTTTTTTATTAAAGTAGATCCATTCTAATAAATTTTTTTAAAATAAATATTTCTGTATTTTATATTCATACGAATGATTGTGCCATCTTTATGCTAATTTACCTAAATTATCATATTTTAAATTTTTGCGTTTTCTTTTGATTAACATTTTGTATCAAATCTGTTTAAAAATGGTAGATAATGAGTTATTTCTCTTAATTTGTTTTACTAAATTGCAGATTTCTTCAAAATTAGAGTTATATTAACATTTTAAAACAAGAAGATAATTTCTTAGTGTCATATCTATTTTACAAAATGAGACAAACCCCTTGTCTGAGGTGAAGTTGACAACTTTAAAATATTTTTATACTCATTAATTTTATACTCTTTGATTACATATTAGCTCTTGACATTACAAATAATCTTAAAATTACTATTATTTTAAATAAAGCAAAAAGAAATAAAATGATAAACTTATACTCAGGTGATTATTTCACACCAATAATCTAAGAGGCAACTTCAGGGTCAATCGTCAAATGTGATATTGGTTATTTTGCTTCTCTGATAAATTAAAACATCTAAATTTTTAAATAAATCTATTTAAGGCAATAAGAGAAATTGTCATTATTAAAAATATACAATACATCTATAATTTTTTTTAAATATGAAACATTATAAAATCATATTTAGTTAATGATATTTCTAAAACTATTACAATATATTTCTCAAAGCATTTCTGACCTATGAATTTTATTATTTTATCATCAAATTTTCTTCGTTTCAAATTAAAAATAATTTTTTCAACAAATTTTAAATCTCAGAAATATAGAGACATTGCAATAAATCTTCATAAAAAATATAAATAGGAAATTAATAAATATGTTTCATATTTTATTGCAAAATTATATCTATAAGTATAACAATGACTGAAATAAATTGTATAAATTATATTAAAAAAACTTTGATGATTATTATTTCAGAAATAGGAGATGTGTCAAACAATATGCCTTCCTTACAGATGCTGCTGGAAAAACACTTTAGAAAGAAATATAAATAAAACTATGAACTAGATTTTTTTTATATATAAAAATTTAATATACTGTATATATAATCTTTTAAAGAAGTTAAAAAATATATATGAGATGAAAACAGAGCAGAATGTTTATATTGATAAATGAACAAGCTGTAGCAGCTTACGTGGAAGACCAATTATGCTCAATCATAAACCATTATCTGGGGGTCTATGCTGCTCTTAACAAAAATTCTCTCTCCAGACAAACTATTTGATGTCAGTGAGCAAACGTCGCTTCTGATTTATTATTCCACTAGAGAGACAATTTCCTCATTCTAAGTCGATGTTGCAGTACTTTTAAAGAGACTATTTAATCAAGAACTACTTTTTTGTCTCTCTCTGAAGAGTGATAGACTTACCTATCTCTCAGAAGAGACAATCGACATTTAGATGTTTTGAAAGAGGAAATAATATGTACTTTCAATCGGAATAGACTATTTAAAGACCATTAAAATATTTGGAATGATTTGGGTGATTTATTTAAAAAAAAAATTTAATTATTAATTAAAAAAATGAAATTGTAGCATTGTAGAATTCCCGTCAAATTTACACATATTGAATAAAAGACACTTTTTCAATTAAAATACATTGGCATTGTAGTTTTTCTCAGGTAGAGGATTTCAACAAAATATTGAGATAATAATTTATATATCGGCGTTGTAGTTTTTCTCGGGCATAGGATTTCAACAAAATATTGAGGATATAATTTTGATCGATAGACAATTGGATATTAACATGTTTTTGTTTAAGCTATTATTCATCGTTTAAGACATTACTGCATATTCCCATTTTATAAACACCTTTGAACAAAATAAATGAAAGTTCAAACAGAATTCTTTGCATTAAATATATAATATTTATTTATCATCTTATTTTTCCAATTTAATATCAGTATTTAATTTCAGCATATAAAAGTTTTTGTATATTGCTCATGTTTTTGTTAATATTCATAATTATAAATAGCAACTAACAGAATCAATTAAAGATATAAAAAGTAACACACACAATCTAAATGACTGAGTGAATGACAGCTTTCAAAGTAAAATCTTATCCTTTGTTGTGATTTTATTAACAGTTAGTCATTCCACATTTCTCTTAATGACTGCTCTGATACATCTGCTATCATATTCTCCAAAATAGAATAGCTTATTTCTCCAATTCACTTATCAAAGCTTATACGTAATACACACAATCTAAATGACTGAGTGAATGACAGCTTTCAAAGTAAAATCGTATCCTTTGTTCTGCATTTAGTAACAATCAGTCATTCCACATTTCTCTTCAATGACTGCTCCGATACATTCGCTATCATATTCTCCAAAATAGAATAGCTTATTTTTCCAATTCATTTATTAAAGCTTATATTTGTTGGTGATGTAATTATATAAATAATCACGTCTGTGAACCACCATTTTCTTTGAATACTGAGTTTGCACAATGCCGGTGAAATGCAATGTAACAAGTAGTTTCATTGGTTGGAATGAGATTGACGTTATGCATATGCATCTTCTAAGCATCATGGAAAAAAGATGACATTTCCTTAGAGAGAATGACTGGAGCATCGCTTAAAACATAATAATCTCTCTACTGTCTCTGTAGAAAGATTGTCTTTCCACAGAGATGAAAAATCGTCTCTGTGGAGAGACTGAGACCAGCATAGACCCCCTGGTCTTTTTAAAACCCTCTTCTGTCATTGTATTTATATAATTCTACCCAGAAACACTATATAAAGTAAAGATATAATAAAATCAAACAATTATTGGATAAGAAATAAGCTGATTTTTACAATTCAATAGAATGTGAAAAAATTAGAATAAATGTAAATTTTCTTTAAAAATGTAATAAATAATAATAGAGAGAATAGATAATAAAATATATAGGAATTATTATATTTTAACTCAGAATAATGTTACTTAGGTTCTTAACTGCTATGTTTTAATCTTTAAAATTAATTAAAGTTCAAGAAACCTATGCTAAGATGTTGGACACCAGCATAAGAGAGACCAATGCAAAAATCATAAAAGAGAACCCCATCCACTCCCTCACGGCAGCAACCGAAAATCTTCAGAAAAGAAAAGAATTTCTAGACTTCCTGAAATTTGAAAAAGTACCAGCCCCAGGATGTTTCAAGTTTTTCGGATACATGAAAACACATAAGAACCTGACAAAAATACGCCCAATTTGACAACTTATTATTCTTGGTGATTTGAATTTTAATAACATTACCTGTGAACAGGGTATTTTTGATTATAACTTCTTATATAATTATCAAGAATTATTTTTCAATAGAATTATTTTTTTCAATGATTTAAAACAAAAAGTTTTATTTCCTATAAGAGGAAACAATTATCTGGACTTGATATTTACAACCGATTCAGAAGCTATGGTTTCCAGAATAAATGGTATAATCTCTGATCATCTTCCTTTATTATATATAAGTAGGCATTTCTTGACAAATCAAGTTGGAAGAAATTTATTACTTATCCACAATAGTCATATGCTGATTGGGATTCACTAAGATATGATTTAATTTGTTTTCCTTGGGTACAATTATATAATAGTGATCTGGATATTCACCAATTCTATAATATGTTGTTTGAGTATATTGACTTATCTATAGAGCATCATGTACTGAAAAAGAGGAAATATATATTAATTCCTTGCTGGATGACTAAAGAAACTAGCAAAATGAAAACTACATTGAATAAATATTTATGTCATTGGAAAAGACATGGGAGTTATTCAGATCTGTTTTTGTATAATGACATTAAGAAAAAATATATGGATGCACTAAACAGAGATAGAATACATTATGCAAAGTCGACAATCAAAAAATTTAATAACAATTCTAAAAACTTATGGTTACACTTAAGGCAATTAACTAATAAGTCATGTGCTTGTGATGACACAACTCTAGATGAACTTTTCAGTGATATTTCTTGTCATTTTCAGATAAAATTCACTACTTTTTCTACAGTTGACTTCATTTTGAAATCAAATCATGGTGCAAAAATCATTCTAAAGAGACAGCATGTGCTGTATGCATTAAAAACAAAAAATGTTAAATCCAAAGGATTAGACAACATTCCTTATCTTTATTATTCTAAACTGTTTCCTTATATAACTGATCATATTGTTTTTTTATTTATTATAACATTAGAAAAAGGATATATTCCAATTAGATGGAAACAAATGAAACTAATTCCAGTCATTAAAAAGAATTGTGATCACAATGCTGCTGCTTTCTTATAGACCAATAACTGTTTCAAATTGTATGCTAAAAATTTTTGAAAAATCGATATTGAAATTAATAGAATTTTTCGTTAAAAACCAGATTTTGAAACTTTGACATTATGCCATTAAAAATAGATCAACTATTACAAATCTTATTCAGTACACATCAATCATTTACAATAATTTTGAAAAAGGAGGTACAACTTTTACTGCATTTATAGATATGTCAGCTGCATTTGACAATATTAATAGAGAAATTCTTTACAATCGATTGATATCCGCTTATAATATCGACTATTGTCTTATTTATGGGATAACAAAATTTATACAAAATAGAAAATATACAGTAACAACTAGTAATAACTGTTCAGAATTTTTTACTCCTACTTCTGGAATTTCTCAGGGTTCGCCATTGAGTGCAGTATTATTTGTTTTATATATTAATCCTATTTTTTCTTTGACATCTTCATCTGTAATAGGTTATGCCAATGACATCAAAATAATCAATAATAGTATAAATAATTTATTGTCCGATTTAACAATTATACATTCTTGGTTACACCTAAATAATTTTATGATAAACCTGAATTTATGAAACATGATTTAAAGAGACAACACGCTTCTGATATTGAGATACAAATTTTTGGAAGATCTTTTCTTTTTCAAGAGAATTATAAAGATTTAGGAATAATCTTAGACTCAAAATTAAGCTTTACATCTCATATTGATTACTTAACAAAAAATTATACAAAAAACTGGTTTTACCTGGAGATATCTGAGATATATTTATGATGATCAAATATGTAAAGCCTGGCTGAATGCAGAAATAATAAGTATTGTGTCCTATGGATTGATTATTTATGCAGCTACATCTAAGACATATTTAGAAAAATTAAGTAGAAGTTATAAATATGCAATTAAACAGATTATTAAATTCATGGCTGAACAAAATCAAATAAACTTGTTATATAATTATGAAAATTTAAATATTCCAACTCTAAGATATTCTTAATAAGCAAGATAAAAAATTTTTGGATTTATACTTAAATGGATATGTAGAAAATGATTTCTTCAGCTTCAATGTTCTGCAGAAATCATTAAGGAAATTTCAGTTGATACACATTCCAAAGCAGAGAACGGAAAAATTTACTAGATCTTTCTTTATTCGCGCTCCTACTTTTAGTAACAAAGATTAATCTTCTATATCAGGAGTGTCAAACTGGCGGCCTGCGGGCCGCATCCGGCCCTCGATGTGATTTTTTGTGGCCCTCAACCCTCTTAGCTAAAATGAAAATCAGAAAAATATATTATGAGATAACAGGAAGTAATTGTCACTTCATAGCTGTCATATATGATACACTAGTTTGATTTTAATGAAATGTAATTGCACGAGATTTTTTTCGATTGACCTTATCGGACATATATGTACAGATGACACTAATCTTTCAGATCGGTGATACACAGTAAATGCTTTCTTGCAAGGACTACGTTGTTTTGTACGAAATTTCTTACAAGAAAACAGAAAACCATAAATGAGAACCTATTTTTTGGATAGACAAATATAATGATCTAGTTCCAAACAATCCCTCTTTGAAGGACATGTATAAAGAATGTAACTTGTTAAAGATACGATATTGTGTATAAAGAATGAGCTTGTTAAAGATTTATTTGTTATGTTATTAAGTTATTTAAAAAATGCTAGTAGTTATGAATATTTGAATTTATAAAATTTTAAATTAAGCTTTTGTTTTTGTACAGAAAATGTGACTTAACGCTTAATAGAAAATTAAAGATTGATAGCGAGAAATAAAATTAAAAAATATATATAATTAAAAGCAATTAATTATGTAGAAATTCTATATTTTTGTAATATATTCATTTGATTACACAATGTTTTTAATTATCCTATCATATCTGAACCCTTACTCAAAATGTAATTTAAAAAAATTTAAATGTGATATGGCCACGGCAATCTTACTGGCTCATTAAATGGCCCTTGAATTAAAATGAGTTTGACAAGCCTATATTATCAGTTCAATATATAGTTGTATATGTTGTAGTTATGTTTGTTTTATTACTGAAGCCTGTTCTATATTATCAGTTCAATATATAGTTGTATATGTTGTAGTTATGTTTGTTTTATTACTGTTTCTTTGGAGAGGTTGCCTAATGTTCTAATAGAACAATTGGTAATGTAATAGTAAAAAAAAATAGTATATAGAACAGCATGCCCCATGATAGGGCTGGAACAGCATTTAGCAAACTGATGTTTAAATCATCAAAAACATTATGAATATTCTATAAAATCAGCAAAGGACTTTGTAAAGAAGATATTAGAGAGAACTGCTGGAACACATGAAATAATGGCAACATACGATTTTGAGAAATTGTATCCTTCTGTCCAGATAGCCCCTACGTACATTGCCTTATATAGGTTTCTATTAGAATATGTCCTGACAATAACGATCATAGTGGCCACCTTAAGAGAAATAACTCAAATGCTATAGCAGTATATTTAGTTAGTAAAGACAGGGAGGAGCCTACCCAGCCCATGCACTGCGACCAACAATGGTCTATTGTGCATCCCCCAATCGGATCATCCCAGGAGAAGACCTGTCCTTAAAACAAAAGACAGTATTCTCCTCAATGGGACAGTAGCAAGATCCTCAGGAACAGGAAAATACACCCCCAAGAGATCACGCCTAAGCCACGAAAGAGCCACACATTCGCACAAAATGTGAAGAGGAGTTTCCTCCTCGTACTGACATCTTCTACACAGAGGG
>AYEL01061691.1:0-63491 GCA_000484575.1 Olivierus martensii
CTCTCTGTCCCAATACTTTTTTGAGCGTGATTTTCACTTTGAACACAAGATGTGTGGCATTTCTTATTTATTTCATATTATTTTTCTTGAATTTTTAGATTAAAAACTTTGTTTTAGTTCTATATAGCGATTCTAGTGAAAACAGTATTAATTTCAGTGTATTAATTAATTATTTTTCAATAAATGATTGACAGTTTGTTGTGTCCCAATACTTTTTTGATTGACTATATCTAACATTTAAATTCACTTAATTTAATTAAAAATTTTTATTATTACAAATTATCCCAGCCAGGGAGCCGACACTGTAATGCCGTAAGAGTTCCACATAAACTATATTACATACTTGAAATTCGGAGCAACGTTAGTTCTAGTTTTATATACTTGTATGTCAGCATATATTACGGTGACGTCATCCATTGTTGCGTCATCTTGACGGCATATAACAATGACGTTTATGACGTCAAATATTATTACATCGCGTTAACGTCACAACGATGCGATTATAATACTTGACGGCATATAACAATGTCGTTTATGACGTCAAATATTATTACATCGCGTTAACGTCACAACGATGCGATTATAATAGCCCGAATTTCGAATATCTCTGAAGGATTTAAACAAAGACATTTTCGCAGCCATTTCAAAATGCTCCACCCCTGGAAACGAACTCGATCCAGAGTACCCGTGAATCGCGGAAGTCTTCATGTATAATTTGGTTTCGGGAGTAAACGGTGCAGGATCCTTTGCAATACAGACACAGACTTTGCATTTTATATAACTTATACATATACAGTAGATATTATGAAAAATGACATTTATTAGCATTGCATATAAACATGCTGATATGCAATGCTGATAGATAACCGGTACGCACCAGTTCGACAATTCCTTTTGTTAAAAATATTAATTATCTCTTGTATTGATGATTTTAAATAGTATAATAATAACTATGATAACAGTTTATGCTACAACTATATCAACTGGTAAAAAGTTTTATAATATATATTTTAGTTTAAAGAATAAAGGGAAAAATTTCCCGTATGTGCATTTCTCTCACACACATACATATTTATATTATCGTATATAGTTGTTAAATATTTTGAATATCAGAATGGATATACAGTATATTATGATTTACTCATATTTCATATGTTCTAAATTAACAGTTTTATTACACTTAAAAAAAGTAAACAAAGACAATTCGTTCAAAGATTGCAGTTTATTTTCTGAAGAGAAGCATTAGGGTACAAGTATAATAGATTTGAGAGAGTATGGTTAGACTAATTACAGTGCTCATGATAGGATATCAAACTTTGCTGTTGTTATTTTGACTGGGATATGGAGTTTTTCCTTCCCCATGAGTAAGCTCGTACTTAATCACATGGCAATCCCAGAGTAAGGAAAAAACAAGAGAATGACCCCGGAACGGCCATTCAAAATGATCGTGCTCATGTTTGCGATTGTGTGGACCGTTTGACTGTAACAAGAAATGGAGAATTAATAATTCACCTAGTACAAAAATGGTTCACACACACACCCTTCCCCCGCCCATAATGACAAACCTATATAATCTGTTAACTGGATTCTTGTAATTATCTCCCCCAATTACAAAAAGTTTTGATAATACAACTTCTGATTTTTTTAAACTAATTGCTAGGGGCGTTGATGATTTTGATAAGGGAAGGGATTATAGCAAACAAAGAATAAATATTCTTATAATTATAAAGCTAGTTATGTATTTATGTATAGAGAATGATATAATGAAGAATAGTTTGCCAACGCGGACGATTGGGGAAGATGACGCATTTATCATCATGAGATAGTTTCAACAAAAAATTATAACTGTCCGTAGTTCATATGGTTGATATGCTATATACATTGTACATGATCCACTAAGCTTCAAAATTTTTGAAGCTTGACCTCTTGTTGATGATACCTTTACAAAAAAACAAGTTTAAATACTTTATGGTTTATGATTGCACTTGGCCACATTGAATTGTTCTTTTATAGGACTTAAATAAATAAATAAAGATAAAATAACATTATCTACAATAGGAAATACAGTATCTATATATATAATATATATATATATATGTATAGAAATTCACTGTTACCACTATCTCTACATAAGTAAAAAACATAATCACAATTATAAATGTTGTTTTACATCATTCTTTACAGCAAACTTAATTTTTCAAATGGCAATAAAAATCACATATAGTTTTGGTATCCAACAGCCAAAGTCTCTTCTCAGTGCCAGGCATCTAGATGGAACTTTTCCATTGGAATCTATCACTATGTGCTGGACAAATAATTCTGCAGTATGATTCTAAATTTTCTATATAAACAGCTAGACTAGACAATGAAGTGAATAGCAAGTGGACAGACAGAGATTCCATTTGATCAATAAGGCATTGTGCTATTTTCCTCCTCATGAACAAAAATTCTATGTACAAAATAAAGATTGAGGAGGTTAAAATATATTAATTAATAAATATAATCTTATATTAAAAATAATATAATTTATATATTAAGCCTATATATACATCATATTTTGACATAAAGAGTTAAAAACAATTTTCTGTTGAATATCATACAGGATACTTTTTTCCTTAGTCTTGAATCAATTAAACATAAATATATTTTGTGACTTGGTACACTGATAAATCTGAAATTGTAAAAATATAAAAACTAAAACAAACATTATCAGTCATTAAACATAAATGATGGATCTGAACAAGAATTCCATATCTGTTTGGTTAATGCTGTATAAATGAATTTTAAAATTTATGGATATTTTAAAGATTATCAATAATAGCCTGGTAATTCATTCCTTGTGATCTAAGAAATGGTCCCATGACTTGAGTTCTATTACCACTTCACAGGCACTTTAATGACTTCTGTAATAAGTTGATGCTTCTCAGTCATAATAAATTCTATAAAATATAAACTTTATATATATATACAGTAATTATGTGAACTTTAAAAGAGAAAAAGATGAAACAATCAATAATATTTGGAATGAAAATAATGTGTGAATATATATATATGTATATAGTACTCGATATATAGATACATATATACATATAGGTGAGGATATCAATTTATGTCTGCCCACTGCTGTTCACTTGCCTATAGTGCTTGCTATATAGTAATAAGGTGATGATAACTATGGCTAAACAAGATGAACAATGATCTCCTCCAATCTTGTTTCTTCTTTCTTTCACTTCCACAGTAGTAATGAGGAGTTACAGTAAGGATGATATTCTATATCTAATGAAATACAATAGAGCATGCTAAATGGTGCAACCCATGCACCAAGGCATTGGGAAATAGTAGATAGGCATATGGTGCAATAATATATTCTACACAAATCTTCTAAGAAGAAAAATCAATTCAATAAAAAAATTTTCTTTGGCAAGTAGGGCAGATTTTTGCAATGGTAGTTATATTTGGCTAGAGAACTTGATATCAATTTCTATCACACACCGATAATTAATGAGCATTTTTCATAAAAATTTCAATCCAGTGTTTCCTTATCTTTTGTTCCCAGGACTTGGCTAATTAACTTTAAAATGAAACACTAATGATTTATAAATATGATATATATTAAAAATTTTATATACCGAACTAAGTTGTTTGAAAATTGATTCAGAATATATAATAATAGAATTATACATCAATTGTAATGAAGATGGCATCTTTTACATTGGATATATTACTGCATTTGGCTCGTTGATACCCAACTGATGCAATTATAAAAGATATATAGTATATATACTGACACACAAGAATTCTTTGAACATTCATCTTTGTCAATCTGGGAAGAGGAATGCTGTGTTTGTGCAATTCTCTGTATGAAATGCTGCATTGGCATGGAATATTACACCCCAAAATCCCCAATATATCTATCTATCTTTACATATATATATATATTTATATATAACCCCAAATTATAATAGCTGGAATGCTAGTAAATGTTTTAGTGTGGAAGATGCAACTACTTGACCATTTTTCTTAAATCTACAAGTGATCAAAATATGTTTTGTCTTTCCATCCAGTAAGACACAGATAGGACATATGCTGCTTTACAGAACAAAATAACTCCAGCAGGCAGCCAACTCAGATTGATGTAACTAGCATAAACCATCACTCTATTATTTGTAAACATTCTATGAAAGCTATGTCCTATCTCAATGAATGTGCGCTACTATCTGGATGTCTTTGGCATGGTATAATTCTGAATCAAGAAAGAAAAACTGCAATTTTTTTAGGGTACTTTACATGTTTATACGAATAATTCTTGTCATCAAATATGTTGCCCTTATCTTCTATGTTGTTTGGAAAATTCAACTGTAAAAAGTATAAAAGATGTGAAAGGTGTCCTATCACAGACCCTTGACAAATTCTATAACTCAGTCTAGTGCAGCCAACTTGATATCTTTTGCTGACTGAAACCAGTGCCAATGCATACATACTATGAGATGTAGCCAAAGAAACAGACGGTGCAATATTTTGCTGTTTTATCAATAGCATACTTGTAAGGCTTTCTTTACATGCCATACAGTATTTCAACAAAGGCATGTTTGTTGATTTTTTTTTTTTTTTTTAGCTAAGAGCTGTATTCAACATGTAGCCGAAACTCTTCCGGCATCCAATCTCTACTCATCGCGTGTTGTTTAGCTAAGTACAATTTTTAAAATATTAATACAAAAGTGTTTTCTAGCCTTCTAAGCCTAAAGTGCAAATGTCGTTTATTCTAGATATAACGCCATTGCAAATATATAGGTATCGAAATCTAAAAGCAAAACTGCCCGAAAGATTCTTGGTTGACTTGATACCCTGTCCACTGCAGGAATAAATTACACTACGTCTATATCCTAAAACCTAACCGTCCCTGTGTCACTGGGAACAGATGGCACGTACTGGTTTGTTGACTGGTACACCCTCCTATGGCAAAACATGCTGCCAACAGATGAGGACAACAGAAATGGGGCACCTCTTACAATCTCAAATACGTGACTAAAATAATTCTTATCATTGCTTGTGAAAAGTATCTGTAAACTCTACAGTTATCCGCGAAAGATATCTCCAAGAGCAAAACTGTTTTCTTCGTTCCTATACAGATGAGAAAAATATTTGTTCAGAAAAGAAATCTCTTTGTAGAGTTCTAGAGCTACTAGAAAAATTATGCTGCACAATGGGAAGATACAAGGATGTAATCAATGTGTACAAGTTTTGAGACAATGTCTCATTCTATCTTGTAACATAAAGACTTGTCTACATAAGTTTTTAGTCCTGCTGCTTCATTCTAGTAGTCCAGAAGTTTGGACAGATTGACACATAATGAGGCTTTTACTTTTGAAAAGCCTAGAAGTCTGAAGTCTTCAATGTTTTAACACTGATTCTGATCCAGTCTTCTAAAAGATGAATGTTTTCAACTTCTAGCATCCAATTGGCTTAAAATGATGGAAGAACATGGTATATTACAGTATGTGCAGTCTATTCACCAAGGGCTGATATGGTTGATGTTACTTACCACTTGGCACCAACAAGGCCCAAAACAATACTGTTGAGTCTTTAAAGAAGAGCATTGAATATTTGATCCCCAAGGAGGTCTTTTACTACTTCATAGTATTCAGCTCTGAAAGCAGCAAAAGAAAAATGTATACTGCTACACTCTACTAATGTCCAATCCAACACTAGTTTTCTATTTCTTTTCTTGTGAAAGGAAGGATAAGGCTGAAACTGTCTTTCTAGAAGGGAAGTTTTAATAATCAGGTCCTCCAGTGCAGACAAATATGTCATGGATAATCAAACTTCTTTATGCTTTTGAGACTCACCTAAAAATAGAAAAAAAAAAAAAACTTTACAATTCAAAAACAACTTGATGATTTTTATTTACTTTTTTAAACAAGAAATAACTAATATTAAAGAATTTTTCAAATTTTTTAATCTATATTATTTATATTAAAAAATGAATTCCAAAATTAAGAGAGATCTGTTGAGATAATTAAAAAAAAAAATCAGCAAACAGCAATATTTAATATATGATAGCTTTGAATTTAATCTTGTAAATCTTTGTATAAAGCTATTATAACAATATATAATTATATTAATTTATAACAATAGTTCCATATGTAATAAAACAAAGAAAGTTTAATAGGTTTAAGAAATTTATTAGATCAAGTATAACAAGCTTTAAATACTTTAGACTTAATATTATAAAAAATATTTTGGATAAAGGAGATAGATATGAGTCTAGAGTAATGTATACAGATTTTCACAATCAATTGAAAAATTATATAAAAGCATTTGATAGATTGGAAGATTATGTCTGTGCATTAAAAATTACTGAGATTCCAAAATTTACTGAGATTTTAATTATGCACAGACCCAATTATTCCATTAATGATAAGATATAATCTAAAAGACTTACATCACAGACTGAATCACGTGATCTAGATCTAATAAGAAATGAAAAAATTGATGTAAATTAGTAGAAAGAATTAAGAACAATAAATCACTTACAGAAAACCAAAAAAAAACTAAGGCTGATATCTCTCTAACCAGAACATAATTGAATGAGAGTTTTTGGATATATAGGCAATCCCCAATTTACATAGATCTGTATTTACATAAAAAATTCCCTGATTTATAAGAAAAATATACTGATCAAAATAGATAAAGCTATAATGTAGAGAAATGGGCATTTTTTCCTAATTTCATCATTTGTAACAAGCTTAAACTTTATATACTAAACAAACCTCAAGGGAATTTAATCTAAATAATCCTAATTAATCTGCCATATTTAATCCCTTGAATCTTTAACCCAAAGTTCGATAACGATAATCAAAAATTAATTCTAAAAATAATGTAACTGTCTGGAGAATCAATCCGCTCATTGGCCTCGGTGGTCTAGTGCTATGACGTCGGGACGGTAGCCCAAAGATCCCCGATTCGATCCCGGGCCAAGGAAGATTTTTTCTTCAGATAAATTAATTAAAATTCTAGTTTAATTATTAATTAATAGCTCCACTCATTGATTTAATAAAATAATGAATATTCTAATTATGAGATGGCGCTAAAAATAGTATAAATTAATTCAAATCATTAAAAATTCCGTTAAAGATTCAAGGTTTAAATATGGCAGATTAATTACGATTATTTGTAACAAGCATTTGTAAAATTAAAAAATTTGTATTTTTTGATATTTACTGCTAAAATGATTTTTGTTTGGCCAGCAGACAAGATGATATTAGTGTGAATCAAATGATGATAATATACATGAATACTTTAGTAAAGAAATAGATGTTAAATTAATGCTGTTTGTTAATTATAACAATTTCTTAATCTTTAATTCTTCAATAAATTTTTTAAGGCAAAATATTAAGAAATTGTATAACCTAAATTTTTAGTTGTCTAGTTTCTTCATGCAGTGAATCTTTTTAAGGGTGCTTGCCAAAATTTGCTAAATTTCTGTATAAGCTACTATTCATGTGTCAATCAACATGTTAATTTAATTAAAACTACTATATCAGTTCCAAATTTTGCTTGCCCAAAAACTCTTTCAGCATATCACTTTGCACACGAGCCATAAGTTTGCCATCCTTGTCTTAGTGTTTATATTTATGTTAATAGTGAATTGGACTTTAAAGGATTTTTAAATTATAAAAAAATTATATATTTATTTCAGTAAATGTCACAGTTCTAATTCTTGAAATTCTAGAATTAACTTATTTATATATTTCCATTTTCTGTCGTTTTTTTATATGCCATTTGTACCATTTATATAAATTAGGGGGAAAAGTCAATTTATATATAAATATATTTGTACAATATATAAAATAAGTTTTCTTAAAAACTGAAATCCTGACATTTTATTTCCTATAGGCAAATGATTCCAAAAAATATAATAATTGTGAATAAGTGCAAATCAAATTTAGTGATTATTTTCATTATTCCTGGATGAGATGCAACTAGGGATTGCAATACTGGTAAACCGGTTTATCAGTAAATTGCGAATTTTAGCCTCAAATTGTTATCAGTAATTTTACACTGTTTTTACTGATAATTCGGTAAATTATGAACATAACTATAATACACTTTTTTGTACTTATTCACTTGGCCGCGGTCTATTAATATAAATCACCAATTATGCTTAGCATATAGAATCCACTTGGTTGTGATCAAAGTTCTGTGTAACAGAAATGATATAGTAGTAGATGAAATTGAAGATGAAGAACCGGAATCTGTTCAATCAGTTGAAGACGATTCTGAGTATTCTGACAACTCCGACAAAGAATATGATGGAGATACTGAATATAATGACGGAGTTTTAGAAGTAATATAGGTAAACAGTCGATGAATTTAAATTTAATTCATTCAGTAAGTATAATGTCATTTTTCCTAATGATGTCAACTTTTTGGATGCACAGTGTGATTGTCCAGTATTTTTCAAAAAATATATCTGCAAACATACGATAAGAAAAACTATCAGACTGAAGATTTTTTTACATCTGCAGTTACATTATCCATGAAACAGAAACTTAACTTATTGATCAAAAGAAAAATAGAAATACAACATGATAATCTGCCTCTAACACAAAAATAAAAAAATATTAATAAAATTGTTAAAAAAGAATTGGAGTATTTTCAACAGGAAATATAAAGGGGAAATATATTCAAATAGTGTACGATTCTTTAATAATTATTAAATCAACACAAGTATGGAATCTGAAAGAGCTTTTTCTATGGCGGGATTATTTTGTATAAAAATTAGATCACAATTAGAAGACCAGTATTGATCAGTTATGTTTTTTACGTGCTTATTTTTTAAAACAAGTTGACAAATAGATCACGTATTTAATTATATACTTTAAAATTGTTTTCATTGTGAAAAATTATTCGTTATAAGTATTACTTATAATTTGTTATAAAATTGTTGAATTTTATTTATATTATATAAATAAAATTCAACAAACAATTTTATAACAAATTATAAGTATGTTCAAAATACAATTTCTTTTCATATACTTTTGTCACAGTATATAAAAATCAAATAAAATGTCTTATTATTATGAATTTTTATTTTATATTAATGGTTTAAAGAATTCCCGGTAATTTACCGGTAAACCAGTTTTGTTTGAAAATTTTACCGAATTACCGGTAATAGAAAAAGTCGGTAAAATTGCAATCACTAGATGCAACAATTACATTAAATAATTTTCATTTATATTGTAGATATATGAATGAAATATTTTCTAGAACTGTGTGTTCAGATATGTATCAGGTCATCCCATAAGTAATGTTGTTTTTTGCATTTGTGAAAAAAACAAACAAAATTTATCTGAAACAGATCTTTTAATCATCTTAATAAGTACCCCCAATACTTATAACCTTTCCCACTGTTCAACAAGTTTTTGAATACAAGACTTATAGAAGTCCGTGAATTTCAATCCAAAAACTCAGACAGGATTCAGTGCACTTCCTTGACATTTTGAAGTTTTTCTCCAGAAATATAATGTTTGAGGCTGCAAAACAGATAGTAATTTGGATAGTGCAAGATCAGGGGAATATGCTGGATAGGGAAGTTTTTCCTATTCACACTTATGCAACTTGACACAAGTCATTCTGGCCATGTGTGGTTTCAAATGGTTATCATGCTTTTATGATTAAGAATGCAGACATTTTTCCTGCAAGGCAATGCATAGATGCTCTAGCTGCTGACAGTAGATATCCCTTATAATGATTTGGTTCTATTGCAGAAGCTCGTAATGGATTATGCCTTGCATATCCTATCAAATATTCAGTAAAACCTTATGTGAAAAATGTCAAGATTTAGCCACTACTATAGGCAGAATCTGTTTAGGAAACCACTGATATTTACAATTAATGTTGTAATACAGAATTCATTTTTCATCTCTTATAACCACTCTTTCAAAAATGGCTCTCTTTTTTCATGGGAGAGCAAAGAAGTGCAAATGTCCACATGCTGTTGCAGATTTGTGGTGTGAGCTCATGTGGTATCCACTTACCCAATTTTGTCACATAATAAAGGTCCTGTAGATGCATATGAATAGTTGAATGGGATGAATGAATGATTATGGCCAATTCCTTGACTGTTGCCTCTGGATTCCCCTCAAAAGCAATTCTCAGCAAATCATCATCCAGCTCAACAGGTTGGCATATCTGCGAGAGTTATTGTTCCCAAATTAGAATTTCTGAAACCATCCTTGACACATTCTGACATTCAGGTATCCTACCCATATATGGTATTGATGTTTTGTGTCACTATAGTTACTGTATGCCCTTAGTTAAACTCTTATAGCATAATATGTCTTATGTGTTCTTCAGATACTGCCATTTCCTATAGATTTTAAGAGCACAAGGAATGCATGTACAACTTGTTCTCTGTCTCACATTATATGAAGAGCAGACCTATGTGATATGTCTTATCATGCCCTTGGTCTACTTTATCATCTGGTTGCCAAAAGCAGGTAGTTTTGTGGGAAATGCAAAAAAACAGCATTGTTTATTGGATGGTCTTGTATATGCATATGTTTATGTAGGTCTTTATCTCTATATATTTTTGAAACTATTACTGAATCAATATTAACCAAGTTAAGTATACAATAATATTTTATGAGCTATTATTAGTAGTATTATTTTTAGCTGAAATACAAACTGGAAGTCAAGTTATGTATATTAATGTGACAGATTTTTTAAAATTTGATGTTATATTGTTGAAATTTGGATTACTGTAGAACCGAGTAAGATAAAATAAATAAAGAAAAATTAATTTACAGTATTTTAAGAAATATGTTTTTTATTAATTTTTGAATTTGAGACTAATATAGTGTTGGCATCAATTTTTCTCTATTAACATTATATTTATGAAATGTTAGGCAATGTCATTATAAACAGTTTTATATATTATAAACAAATAAATAAGTTTTATTGTAAAATATAACAATAAAGTTTTAAATAAAATTAAAATTTTTTCTTAAAATAGGTTATAAGAATTGTTTTTAAGTTTTATTCTAATGAAGAAAAGTATTTCCATACAAGCTGATAAAATTTCATGTCAGAAATAATTGGAATCAAAAAAATATTCTTTTTAATGTAAAATAAATTTTATAATAATTTTGTTGGCAGATAACAGGATAGATCAAATTACATTTGATTATATCATTTTTAATTAATAGATAATATAAACTATAACATTTATTATATTTTAAAAATTAAACTTTTTATACATTTTTAAACATTAGATATTTAATAGATAAAATTGATACTTATAAAAAAACAGAAATTGTGATCAGTCTATGGGAAGATACAGTATAATCCTAGTGATACAACAAAAATTTATTAATTTCAAAATTATGAGTATCGTATATTAAATTCATAGCTAAATAGAAAAATCAAATATCTGATTAGGGGATGAAGATACAAAAAAGACAAAATTTATAGAATTATTATTAAATAATTTTATAAAATCACTATAATCAAAAAATTATTAATAATTATGTCATTAATAATTTTTTGATTATATTGATGGCATTCGTAATTAATGTTCCTAGAAGAAAAAACAACTTAATAACATGGAAAAATAGAAATTTATCTATTTTATTAAATTATTCTCTTTTTTATATTATTTTGACAAGTGTTTTCTACTTATATTGTAAATTAACATTCATTTTACCTCAAAAGTAGGTAAAGATACAAAAACTTAATAAGGTCTATTGGCATCTTTAGGGCGTTTTAACTGTACTTTCAGACGTTTCATTCCTATTTGAAATCCATTCATTGCCTGAATTGCAGCTTGGGCACTGGCAGGGTTATCAAAACTTACAAAGCCTAAAAAAAAGAAAAAATGTATTGCATTAAATTTAGATACATTAATCTTTGTAAATATATATTATGAGAATTAAATATATATTATTAGATTTTTAAATACATATATATATGTGCACATACATATATATAAGCTTTAATAACAGTATTCTTTTGAAAAGATTAATTCTCATATATTCTTATTTAACCTAAATACAAACTGATAACTCTCTGACCTACAAAATATATTGAGTAGTGCAAAAGTTTTCATACATAAGGTAAAGTCATGAGTTGACATTGTAACTATAGGAAACTTTTAATTTACGCATCATTATTCACAATACACTTGGTCACATGTGCCCATCAGTTATGATGTATATTCATGAATATGGTAAGTATTAAGGCATTGTATGTTTCCTGAATGTGTGCAATGCCTTAACACCTACATTGCCTCCAAGTGCCATATGTTCTTAATCTTTTCGCAGTAGACCATCTCTTTGAAATGAACTCACAAAAAGAAATTAGATGGGGTTAGATTAGAAAACCATGCAGGTCATTCAATGGGACCACATCTGAATCAGTCTGGCTGCCTGCTTCTTGATTGATCTTCAACAGATTCCATTTTCTGAAACTTTTCAATAAATTTTGTCATTATGCCATAGGTTATGGTGGTTTTAGGACCATAATGGGCATTAAAGCCCTTGGCAACATGACAAAAGCAACTAGCCAGCAGAATGATCTCAAGCCAGTGTTCTTTACTTGATAATAAACTCAATAAATATTATACTATGTACTATATAATTGAATTTATTATACATTACATTATATATAATATTTAATTTTAACAAGAAATGTCCAATCTAGTAAATTTTTTGCTATTTCTTGGATTGGAAATATATTGCCCAGCTTACCTGCAACAAAAAAAAAAAATCATTATTACCCTATGTATGGAAACTTTTGCTCCACCCTTATGAGTTATTTATATAATCTATCTACAATGCAATAATTGTTATGACATAAAATATCTTAACTATTGAGAATTAACTATCAATAATAACATTGTCAATAGTGATACTAACTCTTGTTATAACAGTCTTCTAATCAAATATATAAAAATAATTTTAAAAAAATGCATGTCAAAAATCATTTATGTAGTCAAATTTACATAAGTTGAGCAATTATTTATATAAAAAACTTGCATATTATTTATTTACAACATGTAATGACTAATTATAAAAACATAAATACAGTATTCAATAACACACTGTTTCAATTAGAAAATTATTCAATGTTTATTCTATGGGATATAACTGTTTACCTTGTACTGTATGAAATTGCAAATAACATTGATATAGATATTAAATTATATATAATTCAAAATAATGAAATATGAAAATTGCAATAATGGAAAAAATAATAAGATTAAAAACCTAAAAGATTAGATGATTGAGTAAATTACTTTCAACATATAGTAAAATTTCTACATAAAGAAATAATTTAATATATTTTAATATTAATAATTGACAAAAATTATGCAGTATGCGGAGAAACACTACACCCCTTCGGGAGCCACTTCTCCAGCTCCTTCATCACATATATCACAGGCTGTGCGGTAAAAAACGCCTTGACCTGCACAAGCTTCTCATCCATCGACACGCCCTTCTTGGCCATGGCCGCCGCAAATTTTTTCGTAATATGCCCACTGAACACAGGCCAAACAACACCCAACTTGAGATAACCGTTTATTCAGAGCTTGTATTGGGATTCATCTTGACGTTCCCCCTCTGCTCAAAGTAACCCATCTCGATCCTCCTCTGAACTTCCTGCATATGGCCGCGCGCCCAGTCTTCGCACGCGGCTTGTCCATCTTCTCCACCATCGGAGTCTGCAAGCGCACCTTCCCTGCCTTGTTGATCGAGATCGTGGCTCCCATGGGTAAATTTTTACCTTCCAAATTTACTGCTTTCGGCAGGCTATCTGATGGTCACCTTCTCGGGAACCTGGACCTCCAAATATGCTAAATAAAATAAATCTAAATATGCCCAAATATGACCTCCAAATATGCTAAATAAAATAAAGGAAGATTTACTTCAATGATTACACAAATAATAAAACATATTAATAAATACAGATTTAGTGTAACAATACTTGCCATTTGGAATATTTGTATGATTTGATATTTCTATTTTTACAGTATCAGTTTTTTAAGTCTATGATATAAAAATGATACTAATAGATTTACTATGGCATCATTATCATTTTGTCTTATAATATAATAATGTATTACATGTGATAGGTACTTTTTAGAGCTGTAGAATAAAAATTCTGAGTTGAAACTTTTCTGATATAATAATTCAATTAAAATCAAAATTGAATTTTTTGATAAATTCTATCAATATAAATAATCAAATATCAAATCAAATTTTATGAAAATTCATTCCAGAAACAGAACAGAACAGAAAATCCATACTACATATATATAAATGAATGGATGGACAAACATAAATGTTACAGGTTTTTTTTTTTATAAATATTGCACATTTTCTTAAAAAGCTACAATAATATTATATTTTGACATTAAATTATATTTTTTCCTCTAACTTAATTTATAAATAAAAAATACTTTTAAAATTTATCTAACATTTAATGCCAGTTACAATTAAATTTCAATATAATGAATTATATTATGAATTAAGATGATTTCAAGCAAGATTTCAGCAGGATATTAAAGATAAGATCTTTCATTGATTCATGGGATTATCATGAATTATGAGAAACAAAGTGAACATATAAATAAAAACATACAAATTAAATACAATATATGAATTATTACATTATAAAAAAAATTCACTTTGTAAGTGCAATAAACATTTTAAGCTGTTACAAACTGAATTTAACATGCTATACTATATATAGCATGTTAAATTCACTTAAGCTGTGTTATATCAGTTAATTTAATATATTAAGGAATGGTTGATAATGGTTATTTGTAACAGCTGAAAATATTTTCTACAATGGCAATTATATATAAAAAAAATATATATATTGTGAACTTTTATATTTAATTGCCATTTGGTTCTGTGTTAAATATTTATACTTATAAGATTTGGTAGTTAATTTTTTTCTTAATTATTAATTAATTTTTAGATTTTTTAATATATTGGCATTAAAATTTTTTATATTAAAAAGTTTTTGAAGCAACTCAAGCATTATTAATTACATTACTAGAAATAAAATACATCCTTTGAATGCATAAGAAATGTAAAAATACATGTATAGTTAGAAGAAAATAAACACAGCACTAAGTAGCAGAAATATGTTTAATTATATTTGATCTGAAACATTTTCAACCATATTTTGGTCATCATCAGCAAAAATCATTAAAACAAACTTACAAAGAACAATGGAATTATAGAATAAAACAAGCATGTATATGTTTAAATTTAACATGATACAATTATACATATTAATAGGAGGAGTTGATTATAAAAATATAGTGCATAATACATGCATAGTGCTTCTTGAATTAATTTTTGTATACAAGTAATTTTGTGGGTTTTTTTTTTAACAACAATATTTTAGAAAGTAAAGTTATACATTATAAGTTAATATTTAGATATGAAAATAGGTATTATTATATACATATAATGAGATTTTATATTATTATTATTTTAACAACAATATAATCTCTCACTATCTTTATATATATATATATATATATGAATAATATATTAATCAGTAGCAAACAAGGGTCTCTATAGGCTTTGGATCCACATTCTTCTTTCTATGTATATTATGTGTGTGTGTGTGTGTGTGTGTATATATATATATATATATATATATACACACACACACACACACACACATAATATACATAGAAAGAAGAATGTGGATCCAAAGCCTATAGAGACCCTTGTTTGCTACTGATTAATATATTATTCATATATTATATCATTATTCTTTTAATATAATAATATAAAATCTCATTATATTATTATATTAAACCTCATTTTATATATATAAAATGAGATTTTTTTAGTCTTATTTTATTCTTCCTATATAAATATTTGCCTATAATTTTACCTGTATTTTCTAAAATGTTATAATTAAATAACAAACTGATAAAATTATTTGTATACAAAAGTTAATTGAAAAGCACTATATAAATATATATTTTTCACTAAATATATAGAGTGTTTATAGATAGATTTTTATATAAGAGAGAATATTGTTATAAATATAATTTTTCATTAAATAAAACAATTGTGAATATTTTATACATAATAAGGAATTCACTGATTAATTGCTGGCAATTGGTAATTGGCCTCATTGGGCTGATTAATTATTATTTTTATTAATTGATGATTATTTAACTATTTCATTCCTGCAAAGAGAAAGAAAATTATCAAATAGTGTTTACATTTTATAAACTACATAAAAATAGTTAACCTTTTCATCAGAACAAGATGAAAGGTAATTTTATTTAAAATTAATTTTTAATGAGTAATCAAAAGTTAATACTCTTAAATAATAATGCAGAAACATTAGTGTTTTTCAATTTCAGAATATAAACTATTTTTTACAGAATATAAACTATAAATAACTATTATGCTAAATAAATTTTTGCTTTTGACTGATGATGTTGATGCATTTAAATATTTCAAAGCTAATTTAAATGGTAAAGATTGTATTTCTTGTGTTTTTTCCACCAATAATGATCTTGATAATCATTTTCACTTTGGGAGTAGAAATTTTTAATATTTTAGTAGGATTTAAAAACTTAACTTTAGAATAATGTAACATCTGAAAAAACTTGAACTTTTATTTGTTGTGAAAAATAAATTTATTTTATTAAAATGACTTCAAATAAATCTTTTACTGAATTCATTTCCTATTAATGCTATATTCTTTTATCCAGTTCATGTCTATCATCTAAACAAAATACATATCTTCAAATAGAATTTTTTCATTAGGTAATTTTAAATATAATATTATAGTTTTTTCTTTTTTATAAAACTGATTTGTTAAATACAAAATTACACATAAGCAATGAATCTTTCAATATAATCAATTCTTATGTAATTTAGTATATCCACAAGTCTTCTAAATTAAGACAAGCCTTGATAACAGGAAAAAACTTTTCCTGCTATAAAGGCATGTCTTAACTTAGAATTGATTAGGAAGTACCGGTAGATTGAAGTGTATTTTATTTATATTTTATGAATCCACAAGTCTTATTTCAAACTTAATTTCTAAGTTAAATATAAAAATTCCTGCATTACTGTTTTAAATTAATATAAAAATTTCCAGAAAGAAGTATTGAGAATTCAGGTTAAACACCTGATACAATCACATGTATCAATGATACAAAATAAAACAATTAATAATTCTTAAGTTTATAAATTGCCTATTTACATAAAAGAGTACTCACTTTTCATCATTTATTCATGTATTTCAGATAATTGTAAAGTGATATCTGAATCAATATTTCATAATATCCACATTTGAAATTTGTTGAATTTATATTTGTATAGCAATTTTTACAGCTTAGAATTTTGTTATTTAATATTTTATTCTTTCAAAAGTCAGTCTTTATCAGATGCTATAGTTTTATAAATGTTTTATTCTGAAAATTTACAATAATATTTGAGGAATTCATGTTTATTTTAAAACAATAATTATATTATAGAACACTGCTGTAATACAGAAAACAAAAAATGTAATTCTGAGGATTTTCTGTCTATATAATAGAACTATAATGTTATGCTTGTTATATTATTTACATAATTGATTTGTAATTCAGCTGAGATAAAAATATTTCTTCAAAATTTATTTTGTTATTCATAATTCTCATCTTCATCTGCTTGATTTTGGGCATTCAATAAATTCTCTTAAACTTTCCATCGTGCTTTCAAAAATATTCTTTACAGCATTTAAAGAATATCATAATTTGTTTGATATAATTATCCATCTAGAGAGAAAATCTGTAAATTAAAATAAATCTTTTTAAAAATTTATTAATAAACTTATGACAAAATACTTCATAACTTTTGATAAAAATAAATTAATTACCTTTATAAAAAATCACATATAGTTGTCCACATTTTATGAAATTAAGGATGAATAAACAAATAAATGAAATATGAAAATTGACATGGGCAATGTCAAATATGGTTTTAGAAAGATAGAAAGCAGCAGTAGCCAGAAAGCCATTAATTAGAATGGTATACAAAAAATGAAAATATCACCTCTACATAATTAATCAGTAATAATATATAACTGTTTCAATACTGAAATGAATTAAGACTATAAGACATGATTTTATAAAATCAATATTTTTTTTAAAATTTCATATGATAAATCACTTGATGTTTTCATAGACAACAATAATACAAAACCTATTATATCACCTAATACATAAATTAATAATTTAATAATTTTTTGAAAAATTAATATTATCTGAGGAAGCATTACTTTAAAAAAGTATTTTTTGACTTGGCTCACACATCAGCATTGAATCCTTCATATGTAATTGGTTTTTATTTAACATGAAAAAAAGAAATGCATTTATCTATTATATGTGATATTCAATTATTTATTTCCTTTCATTTTTATTTTTAAATGAAAAGAATTAAATAATTTTATTACAAATGTTTTGAACATAAAATAATGTTAATAATAAAACAATATTTTCTGTTATTCATATTCTATTGTGGACAGTTTAATATTATATACAGTATAATCAACTGAGAGTGATATTAGAAGATTTAAAATGAACATTAGTATTATTTGTAATATTTTTGCATATTGAATATATAAAATTTCAAAAACATTCACAGTTTAAGATATTAATTTATAAAGTTTATAAACATATTCATAATTCATACAAATTAATACTAAAACATTATTCAAACATCGTTTCAAGATTCTGCTTGAATATCATATATAAGATAGAATATTACTACTCCTATTAAATATTATTCATGCAGTTAAAGAAAAAATATGAATAGATTTACCACTATTGGACAGTATATATGAATAGATTATTATATGCCTTTATCATATATTAAGCAGGTAAAGATGGTTTAGTTAAAAACATTTTGCATTTTATTTTTAATTGTTTAAATAATACTTGTTTTTCAATGAATGTAATTCATATTATATTTAATTAATCTAGTGGTTTAAATTTAATTGAATAACATTATTTGAAATGAATATTTTATAAATATTTGCCTTTATAATATAATTTAATAAATATTTTACACTAATATTTTTTCTATTTATATACAGTTGCTTGTGGTAATTAAAAAATAAATTTGAATTATCTATATTAAATTTTATATTCTTCTGATCCTTCTACATTTAAACAATTCTGTAGTCTTTCTATAGCTTAAAAGTTTGCACTGGCTCTAGAGCTTTTAGTGCCCTGAGTGAAAATTTTGTTATGCCCCAAAGTCATCAGTTTTGAAAAATAAATAAATTCATAAAAATATCACACTTTATAAAACTTTTATTTTACAAAATAATATTTTACAAAACTTACCTACATTTCTATATACAATGTTTAAGCAAAACTTATACATTGTATTTACATTTTAATTAAGAATTGATTTTACAGGCTTTTTAATTGATAAATTTTATTATTAAATCAGAATAATCTATATTTTGTGCGATGCCATTTTCGACAGAAAAAGTTACTAATTGTGTCAATTTTTTTTGGAAAATTGGCGACTGAAGATAAATTTTAGTTAATTTTAATTTTGAGAAACTGCAATGTAAACACTTATTTAAATATTATTATTTTTCTGTTATCATTTTGTCTGCAATCTACTGATTTATTGTGTACTGAATATTGTGCACAATAAATTCTTTGAATAATATATATCTTTATTATCATTGATTATACCATTTATTACATTATTGCATTCTCCTTATTACTGTTTATTACATTGTTGCATGAATCTTGTCATCTAGCAAGGGGCATTGGGTGGCCACCTAGGCCGCTCACCATTTAAACTATGTGTAAAAAGTAACTGTTCTTACAACAATAATAATAATAATAAACACCAAATGACAAAACATAAAATGCACTAGCCTCTTTGGCACCCCTTAAATATTGGAGCCCTGAGCAGGCACTCTGCTCAATTGTATGTTGAGCTGGCCCTGTTTGAATGTACTCTTGGTATAAAAATGCTATTTCACAACAAAACAATGGTATGAACAAGTAGTACATATAGCAGAAGTAATAATATTTTTAGTAAATATGAAATTAAAAGATATGAAAATAATTTCAGAAATTATTACATCTAAGAACACTTCCAAATGCCCTTAATTAGAGAAACACAATACAACAAACTTCAATATGGACATAGATTAGAAATCTATATTGCATGAAAATAACAAAAGATTAAAATATTAAATATAAAAACCAAAGTAAAACTAAAATTATAGAATTGACAGCATTTATTTATATTATAGATCTTTCAGATTTGTTGATGGTAAATAAATTCTGTGGCAATAAACTAACAGTTACCTTGAATTTTGTAACATAGCATAGACTGGTTGAAGTAATCTGAAGTAATTGAGAAAAAAGCATAGAATTAAGTATATGTAGTAAATTAAATATAAAATCAAATTATATTTAAATTTGATATTTATGATGCATGAATGCATAAAAGTAATTGATGCATATATAAAATGTAATGATATTTAGCAAGTACATGAAAAAAATTTTTTTCGATTGGTTTTGTTAATTGCGCACATAATTTTACAATTTTTATAGTAATTTTGACAGTTACAAACATGCCAAAATATCTGGTACTTTTATTTATTCAAATTTTTATCATGATTTTATATATTTAGAATTTTAAATTTATATCTATCAGTTATGAGACATGCTTTTTATGCTTTAGATAATTTTAGTCATGAAAATTACACAAATTCTCATATTTTGTGCTAAAAATCAATAAATATTTTCTTTCTGAACAAATAATGATAGTGATAAAATAAACAGAAAATTTGAAAATAAAAAAATGAAATTTAATTTTTGAAAAATAATTTCTAAATTTTTTCCCTTTAAAATGATGATAGATAATAATAAGTAATCATGAAAAATTCAGTCAAAATGAAATAAATTCTGATACTTTTTTAATTTATATATATATGACAAAGCTACAAAAAAATTTTCATAATGCATTCATTAAAATCTACTATAGAATATTTCTTTGTATTCTGCTTTTTACAAATTATAATTGTAAACTAATTATTCAAAAAGTAACTAGTTTATTATGAAATAATTCAATGAAATTTATATATTAGTAAACAGTTTAAAAAATTCCAATATTTCATTTATTACTTACCAAAGCATTTGCTTTGATTAGTAGCCCTGTCAATGAAAACCTTTGCACTTATGACATTCCCAAATGGCATGAACATCTGCATGAGCTCAGCATCACCAAATTCTTGTGGTAAATGATAAATGAATAGATTACAACCTTCAGGACCTAGAACAAAAATTTAAATTAGTTATAATAATAACAATAATAATAATAATAATAATAATAATAAATAATTAATAATGAATAAAAATTAAATATCAAAATTAAACGTTCAGCTAAATTTTATTGAACAAAACTTACCAAATATTTATATAAAGAATTTATCACTATTAAATATCTCAGTTTGATACAATCATATGCATTTTGATTATATTATTTCTTAATGCATTAATGATTAAAGGAATCATTTTAATTAATTGTTTTTACAAATTTATAATTCCATTTATGATTTATTTTATTTTATTATCATAACATTAATAGTAAGGCTCCAAATTTGCAGCCTTCAACTGTCAACCTTCTGGGGGCTGCACCCATTCTCTGATCTGAAGGATGGGATAGTTGTCTGAACTCCAATCAACTGGTTTCAAATTACCTTTCCATATATGAAACATTTTAAAATGATTTATCATATTAGAAAAAAGTTTTTATTCTTGCATACTAATAATAACTCTGAAAATAGTTAACAAAAATTAAGGATTAAACTTGTAAAAGGCTGTTTAAATAGAAATCATAAACCATCCTTAGTGAAATATGTCAAAGTTAGCTTGAATGATATATATTGTGTAAACTGTGAAGACTGTTAGTTTTAATTCATCAAGGCATTAATTAAGCTTTTAATTTTAAATAGTATTTTAATTATTATTTAAATATTTTAAATCAAAGAAATAAATAATTTAAGGTTAATAATAAAACATTTATTTTTAAAATAATTGAATCACTAAAGGATATTGTGCCATCTATCAACAACAATACCATTTTTTAATTTTCAATTTTTTGAAACTTTTAAAATAAAAAATTTTGGGATTTTGGATTTTTTCTTTGGACATGACATAAATGCTATCTCAGTGCCAAATCTAAAGTTTATACATCTAGTAGTTAGGGTTGGGAATTTCCATTAATCATTTATTCACTTACTTATGCTATTTAGCACATATATATTAGATAGATTAATATGAAAAATGAAATCTTTTTTCAATATCTATGATTTTTCCAAAGAGATAATTTAGTTTTATATTAAATGTACATATTATAAACTGAATTATACCAAATTCATTTTATTATTGAATATAAATTTAATTATTAGGAGGAACTTCTTTATTTATAAGCAAGCTAATATTTTGATCTTTTTCAGTTAATGTATATCAAGGTGAACACAACTATTCTTAAAACTTTAAAAAATTTATAGTCACTTGTTAGTACCACAATAGTACTATGGTAACATTCATTCAATAAAATCATATAAAATAATTTAAGAAGCAACAGATGCATCAAGTATTACTATTTAATACTTAATAATACATCAAATTTCTCAAATTAAAAAAAAATATGATGATATAAAAAATATGATTATATTTATATATAATATAAATAAAAACTGAAATTTTGAATATCTACTGTACTAATGTAGCACTAACAATAGGATAATAATAAATTTTAAAATAAATAATACTTCCAGTAGATCTGTATAATTTTACATCAAGTTGGGTGACCTACAAAAATCCTTTCCAGAAAACATAATAAATATTTACATACTACTAATATTGAAACTTTCAATATTAATAGTTTCAATATTAGTAGTATGTAAATATTTATTATGTTTTCTGGAAAGGATTTTTGTAGGTCACCCATATAACTAATAATGGTTGCCTTCAATTCAATCAATAATATATATAGGGGAAACCTGTACAAAACCGTATACCGGGGTAAAAGCGTATAGTACAGGTATATTTGCGAGTAATGCGAATTATTTTGTGCAAGTTGTGCTATTTATTGGCTATTATGATGCTTACTTTATCAACGGAAATTTGGCACTACACTCACAGCGCGCCAACAAAATTTGCCATATTATCTGATTCGAAGTGTGTTGATCTAATTTTTAAGTAATTTTTAAGTTTGAATTTTGAGTATTACAGATTTTGGAGGTAGATAATATATTGCATATAGTATTACTACTACTGTTTTATAATGCATATATTCTTATTTAATAATATGCAATTATCAAAGTATATTTTTATAGCATATTGTAAGAATTATTATTTAATATAAACAATTAATATATTCTTTCAATTTTTTCATATATAAATTGAAACCAAAGTTTTTTTGATAATTTCAGATTAAATTTTATGCAAAGTCAACAAATAATTGCTATTTATTCAATCTAGAATTCAATCTAAATTCAATTAATCAGATCTAAAATCCATTGCACTCTATCTTTATCTGCCATATAAAAGCTACTATATCTTTTATTAAACTGTTTAATAAAGTAAATATATAAATGAATAGTTTATATTATCAGCCATTACATTTAATCTTATTTTAATATTGAAAATTTACACAGAATTTTATAGTTAAAAATTCAATTTTTATAAAATATACAAAGATTAGAAAAAAAAAATATGAAGTCAACCACAATTTATAAATAATTTTATATCTATATTCAAAAATTTTCTATTTTAAATGTATATTATAGATTTTAAATCAAACCAATTTTTCAACTTCATTTTGTATTGTAAAAATGAAATTGAAAGTATAATGTCCTGTAATATTTTTTCTCCTAAACAAAACAGATGAAAAGATTTAAATTTATAAATATGATATTATTTATTTATTACTATAAGAAATTTATTTAAAAAATTTCAATACAGATAAATTTTATATATATACATATATAAATAGATTTATAGTTATTCATATTCATTAAAATCAGTAAAATAACAGACTAAATAATAATTTTCCATAAGCTACAATAAATTATAAATTGTTTTGAATAACAACATTCAATAAAATAAAAACATTATTATATTGCTATTTCTTATTTTACTTAAAAAAACTATAACAATATTTTTGACAATTTTCAATTACCATTCTTTATTTTAATATTGCAATAAATTTTCAAATTAAAATTCATCAGTTGCATCAATGTATAATAAAAATATATAATATGATACTATTCTTGAAGTCAAAGTTTATACTTTTAATAAGGAAATATATCAATATGGTTTTATAATTGCAAATTAATAATTAAAAATATTGTATCATAGCATTTAATTAATATATGGTTTATTAGGAAATAATTTGATTCATTAAGTAAATTAAAGTTTGTAGCAAAGAAGCATTGCAAACTATATTATAAAGAAAATATGACAAATCTCTTATTATATTATTATAAGATTTGATATTTGAAATTGAGAATATCGAACTTCTATGGCCTAATTTGTAATATTAAATATATATTAATATGCATTGCATATTTATTATTATGTAAGATGTCTATGACAATTTCTATCTATCATACATAAATTTATAGATTTTATTATTCCACTGAAAATAATAATTTTACAATAAAACAGGTTAAAATTATTTAATTTTCTCTAGAAATATAAAAAAAAAAGACAGCTATGCTTGTATTAGAGCAAAAATATTGATTTGTTGCATAGTTGTAATTGTACAGTACAGAAAAATGATTTACATAGTATTTGAGAAAATGCTATTTGAATAAGTTCTGTTCTACCACAAAAACCCAGCAATTATTTCAAGATATCTGAAATGTAAAATCCCCGATATCTAAAAAATTTTGCAAGATATATTCGAAAAATAATATTTAAAAAAATGAAAATTTAACAAATAATTTACACCACTAAGAAATGTTATTTTTGTAGAGTATCATATTATTATAAATTATATAATAATACCATACTCTATTAATATTATAGAAAAAAATAATTTATATGAAAATATTTAAAAATATCTGGGAAAGTTTTGAAAATACTATACTTTAATAATATCAAATGTGATTCCCAGAAAAAATGTTATATTTTTCTCTTCATATTAATTTTATATAATTTACTATTTTTAATAAATTTACAAAAATAACATTAAGCTATTATTTGAGAAAGTTAGATAATTAGAAAAACAGCCATCAGAGAAATTGAGATATATTTCCTCAATCAGCTATTGAGCTAATGTCAATAGCTGATTGAGGAATCAGCTAAATGTCTAATGATATATGCAATACATCATTAGACATTTATGCTAAAGACAACAAGAAGAAACCTTTTTTTGGAAGTTTATATGCCTGGCTGAAGAGGGTCTCAATAAAGATTGAAAGCACTACTACTCAACCAGTCTTTTTTATTGAAATGTCTATTCATATTTTTACTTACCTTTGTTCTGTAAAATGTTAGTATTAGGCATTTATTTACATAGATTATTCTGGGTAGCATTTTTGATTCTATATTTGGAATTTTTCAATCAAGCATTCAAATTCTAAATTTACTATTTCAAAAAGTTCAAACACAACAATAAAGCTTATTTAGAGTCTGAAAAGAATTTACCTATCTACTACTATCTACAGTACTTTCAAGCAATGTCCATCACTAATAGTAACCTACTGATGATGGATGGTGTCCAAATATACTTTTGTTAAATAAATTCTTTTTAGATCCTAAGCAAGCCAATTGTTCTATTTATCATTTTTGAACCAGTTTTATATTTTATTTTTACAAAAATATCTTTAATCGTTGTAACTGAGAGATGTCCAATTATAACAGTTCAAAACTAATTATTTATAATTAAGATAAATAACACTTAAAGAATTTGTAATAACATGCTTTAAAATTTAAATGTTTGTGAAAAGAAAAATCAAATGTAAGGAACTACATAGAAAGAATCTGAAATTTTATTTCCTGCTAAAATTTTGGTATTTTTTTTCTTGAATATAAATTTATGAATTAATTATTAGAATCTCATCCAGATATAATTGGAAGGGATTAATTCAAAAGCAAAAAAATGCATTCTTTTATTTTGAAATTTTTTCCTTCGTATGCTGTATTCTGAATAGAGCAGAATTATGATATATTAATAAACAGATAAAAACATGGAGGGAAATCAAAAATTCATAAAACATGAAAAGTTAAAGATGAGATGTAGTTTTATAAAAAAAATATCATTGATCAAGCATAAAATCATTAAATAAATAATTTTTAATAACAATCTTGTCTTTAAATAGGAAAATTATAGGATGACTTTTTGTCACAGAACAATATAAGTGCTCAAGTTACAAATTTACTTTGTATATAAGTTTTGTTTGTAACTTTAGATATTATTATTATTTGGTTCCCAAAAAGACTGAAATAACTTTATATACTGTATTTTGTAATATATTTTACAACTGGACCAATAAAAGATTTTATTCAAATCTATGATATAAGAGAGTTCTGAATATAAAGCAAGAGTTTTTTGATGTAATCTCTGCTATCTTGAAATATTGCCATAATGTTAACTAAGTAGTTTTACATTATATTCATTGCTAAAGCATTCTGCTATCATAATGTTTAAAATCTTGAATAGTTTTAGAAATTTTCTGAAATTTGAAAATGAAATTTCATGTTTGTAAATGTGAATGTTCATAACTCAAGGACTGCCTGCATATAGCTAACCTGAATTATTAATCTATGAATGCATATTCTATGATTCTTTTAAATGATATGGTAAAGAAACTTCTAAAATTGTTTAAAGAAAGGACATAACAGGCTCCTAATAATTAAACTTGCATGTTAATTATACATTAAATTTTAAAATACTTATCTTTTTCATGTTTTTCCTAAAATTTTCTCTCATCTAATGTTTAGATTTATCATATTTTTTTATTGGTTCATAAGAAAGTTTCCTTGCTAGACTTCTCAGTTTTTTAAATACTAATAAAAAAATAATAAATTCTAATAGTATTTATTAAATTTTTAAAAACTAATTTATTTAAGAATGAATGTTTTTTATTAATAACTTTAATAAATAATTTTAAAACTAACATAATGTTAAAGTTATATAAAGATCTTTCCTAATATAAGTAGTCCTTGACTTATAATGGGGTTTGATTTTGATTCCACCATTGTAAGTCAGAATGGTCAGAAGTCAAAAATGCCCAAAATTTATGGATTTCTCATTTCTTATGTTTACTAGGATATTATACATTATTTTAATACATAAAGAACACAAAATTATAAGAATCTGATACAAAAAATGATGCTTTCCATATATTCTATCATTGGGTGTGGAACCTTCGGAACTAACCAGATTTCATTGCTATCATAAGTCAAGGACTATCTGTATATTTTATAGTAAATTTATTAATAAATACTTATAAATAAATAAATAATTAAATAAAACACTATCATCATAGATAATAAAATTTTTAACAATATATTTGTTTGTACAAACGTTGTCTCTGTGATCGACATTGCCTGAGAACTCGTTTCTCATCCTTTCTTACGCCACAAACCGCCACTAGGCTACCGCCTGTTGAGAACCGTTCGTTCTTATCCTGCGGGCTCAGCGGGCCGTGCGGGCCTCACACTTGACAGATGGAAACAGATTGATCTTAGGAGATCCGCTGGTTGCTTAAGTCAAGACACACACTGTCTAGATTTTTTCCTATATCATCAAAGGTTTTTTTACATGACTGTATATGTAAATACTCTCTCTCAATAAAAGATGTTTGTTTGTACAAACGTTGTCTCTGTGATCGACATTGCCTGAGAACTCGTTTCTCATCCTTTCTTACGCCACAAACCGCCACTAGGCTACCGCCTGTTGAGAACCGTTCGTTCTTATCCTGCGGGCTCAGCGGGCCGTGCGGGCCTCACACTTGACAGATGGAAACAGATTGATCTTAGGAGATCCGCTGGTTGCTTAAGTCAAGACACACACTGTCTAGATTTTTTCCTATATCATCAAAGGTTTTTTTACATGATAATTCTGAAATAGAAAACGTTGAATTAATACATTTTATGAAAATAAACATAAATGCTGGGAACTTAATGCATACTCTGGTCAGCTCTAAATAAGCCCTACTTTCGATGATTGGGTATACCAATGATTATCGCGTAAAAACTATAAAGTTTAGATTATCTTACGAGAGCAGTTTAAAATTAATAATTTTTCAACAAAAAAAAAATAATAATAAACAATTCTGAACGTTCATAAACTGCTACTCGCTTATATAACAGCAAATATGTTATAATCTCTGAATATCAGTTATTATAAATGCTTGGCATTCGAATGATATTTTATGGTTAACCTATATAGGTTTACTTATATTAGCATGGTATTTTATTGATTTTGATATAATAAAACTATAAAATTTTAATACTTATATTCGATGTTTTTTGTTTTAAAAATATGAAACTTTGTCTATACATACTTTATAATTACGAAGATAATTATACTTTAACTCTGTTACTATTCTTATTATACACCATAATTCCCAAACAATTGAATGCACCACTACTGATGACGTCAAATTTCAGTGATCAGGCCTTGTTTTCTAAGTGGCGTTGGTCGGTGGAAACGAAATATTATCAAGGCGCACGGCAGTGCCCCAGGCCGAGTTCGCGCCGCGTACACCGTGTATATATTTACAGGAACCAACTTAAGCCATATTTGCCATCTCCATAACTTCGCTTCCGATTCAGCTAGTAAAACGAAAATTGTATATGTTGTTAAACTTTATTCCTTCACGACCGTGTAAAAATTTCAAGCTTTAATATCAAAGTATCTAGGAGATGGCAATTATATAATCAAAATTTCGGGAAGCACTATATAATCAAAATTATATAGTGCTTCCCGTAGACGTAGAGACTCGAAATTTAGCACAAGTATCGGTCTTAGGATACAAGAAAAGGAAAAATTCTGAAAATGCCAATTTTTCAGTTATTTTTGTGACATTTACTTCACCCGAAGCGATCGAGCGCGTCGCGTCTGACAGTGCGGCGTCGCATATATAGCAATTTTTTTTAATGAATATATTGGTGAATATAATGAATGTATCGGTTATTAGGAAATATTCTCGTGGTTCGGCCGAAGACATATTTTACCACCTGTATCGAAACACTATTAATACGAAACGGATAATTCATAAACATCGGTTAAAAGGAAAAATGGCGTCGCGCGAAGAATTATTTAGCTATCTTAGGCTGCGGTTCGATAATCGTCGGTTCTCTCACAGTCTGTGCCGTTTTAAGATATTTGATGCCCGTGGGCTACTAACAATAATGCTCCCCTCTTCATAAAAAATGCACGGGAGGCTCAGTGGCGTAGCTGACGATCAGCAGACCCCGCGAAGCTGGGGGACCTGAGCTTCGTGGGGCCCCAATTCACCCTGAAGAAAAAATCTCTACAACCCAAACAATCAATCCCCAATAACCTCGATTTTAACGCAGAAACAGTTAAACATGTTTAACACAGGGCGTCGGCGTTCGTTAGCTGGAACTCTGAAACTTAGCGCTAATTTACAATTTATCTGCCCAAGTCTCTGATCCTACGTCAGGGCTGGTCTTACTACCATTTTGTAGAGTTTACCCTTCATCCTGCAACTAACTTTCTTATCACATAACACTCCACTTAACCTCCTCCAGTTAACCGATCCACACTGTATCCTATGCTTAATCTCCTCTTCCAGTCTTCCATCCTCAACTGTATTTGATCCCAAATATTTAAATTTCCTAACACTGTTCAATTTTTCAATTCCTAATGTTATACTTCCTTGTTCTTTTCCGATTTGCACGAATTCAGCCTTTACCCTACTTATCTTCATACCCTTTCTTTCAGTGCCTTTCTTCATTTTTCCAAAGTCACTTCCAAATGTTCTTTATTTTCATCACATAATACCACGTCATCCGCAAACAGCATATTCCACGGTGAACTTCTCTTTATATTGTTCGTAATTACATCCTGACAATATTGAATAGAAAGGAACTCAATGTGGATCCTGCTTCTTACTTTAGTCGTTGCTTCCACATACATTTCCATTATCAGCCTCGCATATTTCTCGGAAACTTCTTTTTCCCTCATACACCTCCATATTTCCTCCCTGGATATTCTGTCATATGCTTTTTCCACATCAATATAGACCATATTAAGCTCCTTATGCATTTCTCTATATCTTTCTGTTAGTCTTCTTAGTGCAATTATAGCATCGGTTATACACCTGCCTGGCATAAAATCAAACTGATCATTGTCAATCTTTACTTCCTCTCTTAAACTTCTCTCTATAATCTTCTCCCAAATCTTCAATGTATGTGGCATCAACTTTATTCCTCTATAATTTCCACGAGTTTCATACTTTTCGGTTTTAAATGCAAAAATTTTATTAATATTTGTATTATATATATATGCAATCTTATTGGAAAAACTTCATTATGCTAGGAAACCGTTTAAAAAAGCTTTTATAAAGATTATTTGTTCATTTTAGAACTAAAACAAATACTGTATTATATTGAATAAATATAATACAGTATTTGTCAATCTTATCAATCTTTTTCTGAAAAATCCCATCTGTTTAAGATATAACTCATAGATGCTCAACATAGCATTTCAACATATCAATTGCTTATCACAGACCACACATTCATAGCATATATGAATTCAAGTAATTTTTTTCTTCTATTTTTATCTTGCTTTTGATATCCGAAAGAATGAAGGAAATTATGCAAATTTTATTGTAAATTTAGAATAAAAATACTGTATTAGCCCAAATATAAGATAAAAGTTTAAAAAAATCAATAATGGAAAAAAGAAATTGGTTTACAAAATGGAACTTTTTAAAATAAAAGTTTAAACAAAGTATTAGGAATTATCGTATTTTCCCGATTGGGGTTTCTTAGTACAATTGAATCATTTGCGCAATCCGCTCATTTGAACAATCCATCAGAGAGTTCATTTGCGCAACCAGCGAGTGAGATTCATTTGATGCCTGACCCATTTGAACGACCATCAGTGTTTGTGTTAATATACCGATAAAAATTAAACAACGTACTCAAATGCAAATTTAAAAATCACAAATCATGGAAGAATATAATTTAAATTCTATTAAACGAAATATTCAATTTCTTCGTAGCAGCAAGTAACTTATGAAATTTTAATCATTTCGATGTAGTCGGAACCAAGTTTCATACTTTTCGGTTTTAAATGCAAAAATTTTATTAATAGTTGTATTATATATATATGCAATCTTATTGGAAAAAACTTCATTATGCTAGGAAACCGTTTAAAAAAGCTTTTATAAAGATTATTTGTTCATTATTAATTTTTGGAACAGTGTTTGATCTATAGTTAATTTAAAAACTGTACATTACATAAAATTCTATTATGCGTCGTACTTTGATTATTGTATTTACAGTAAGACCCCACTTAACGCTGTTTAAATATAACGCGTTTTTTTCGAATTCTATATTTTTATTGATTCATTTTGGCGCGGATTTTCAAACCGGCCTCAGCGCCCACATGCAATTATCAGTCGGTCAACTATTTAATTGCAAGAGTGAGAACAAAGGACTCCTATTGTTTAGTCCGTCAACAAAAGAGTTGCTAGTGGGCGCATCTCATAGAAGTCATTTGTTCTCACTCCTGCAATTAAATAGTTTCAATGATAATTGCATGTGGGCGCGAGGCCTTATACTCATATAAATCGGAAATCTCACGAATTTGTTGCTTTGATACTCCTATGGCCTCTCGCAGAGCGTTGATTTCAGTGCAGTGCAGTACATAGAAAATTTACTGTGGTCACAATTTATATTTATGATCGGTCATCAACGTTATTTTACAGTAATACAAATGACAATTATCCTATTTTAGTTTTTACCTGAATGCTGCCACTTCGAACTATAATTCCTTGAAGTTAGAACGTTTTTCTTTCATCGATATTTTTGTCAAACAAGTTTAGCCACTATTACGGAAATTATGGATCAGTTTATACAAAATGAAACTATTACGGAAATTATGGATCAGTTTATACAAAATGATCCAAATTAATAGAAGTTCAAAGGCAAGATGAAGTGTCATGGGTTACAATGTCTAGTTATTGACAAGCTCAAAGGGAAGACTACGTGTCATGGAGGCGATATCTCGCTATCAACAATGAGATACATGCACGCTTTGGAGTGGAAGCTACTCCAAATCACGTGATAGAAGGAAAACATAGAAGACGCTTAGTGCTTTCCTATAAGGCTGAATTCTCTCACCGATCACAACAGAACCACGCCACAACCACAAAACGGTGGTTGCTTGTGGACGGTCGTGAATTATAATTATATTAATATAAAAACGCATAATCTAACTCAGACGGACCACTAAACTGAAGTCGGTTTCATCGGCTGTCGCAACTTGTGGTCGATATTATCCACAGAATTGTGGTCGTCAGTGGTTGAGCGCAACTCTCACAGTGCGACATACCGACCACTAGCAGCCGACAGCGCTTCTTTTCAATCAGCAACGGATTGCGCATATATACGCGCAATCCGTTACCGATATTATAACAGATTGCGCATATAAGTGGTTCACGAGTGGTGATTTCGACCACAACCCAACGGATTGCGCATATATACGCGCAATCCGTTACCAATATTATAACAGATTGCGCATATAAGTGGTTCACGAGTGGTGATTTCGACCACAACCCAATCACAAGGTAACCACCGTTTTGTGGTTGTGGCGTGGTTCTATTGTGGTCCGTGTGAGTTCAACCTAAGAAAAGGGTGGTTGATTACGAATTCGTTAATGGATGTTCCAATGTATTTAATAAATTTTGGAAATGTTGAAATTCTTATTATATGCTGAATATTAAATTTAATTAACGATTCTGCAAAGCTTATTAATGAATGCAAAAAAAGGAGCTTCAATGTATAGGCATAAATTTATCAGTAACGTTTGCTTCCGACAAGATAAAGCATCTACTTTTTAATAGAAGCAAAAATGAAAGCCAAAATGAAAAAAAGTCTAGTTAGTAGGCCTGTGATAATTTTTTCAACAAATGAAGTTCTAACAATTTTTGTATATATTTAATAATATTTTTGCATTATTGATCTGTTAATGCATATTCGTCAGGTTTTTATATATTACAGTCGTATATGTATAAATTATATATAAAAAATGGGTAGATACATAGTATTTATCATATATCAGCATTCGATTTAAAAAATCATTTCTGATATCAGATGAAGTAATTACGTGCATATTCAAGTTGAATCGAAAATAATTTTTTTTTCCTGAAATGTTTATCTATTTATCAATTAGCTATATGTACAGTATATACCAGGAGTGGCCAAACTGCGGCTCTTTGGTACCTTCAATGTGGATCCATACCATTAAAGTCAATAGTAAATATAAAGCAAGCTCACGAGCCACATGCGGCTCTTTGGTACCTTCAATGTGGCTCCATACTATGAAAATCAATAATAAAGATGAAGCAAATACTTATTTATTTTAAACAAATTACAGATATATTATTTTTTTTTATCTATTGTATTCAATAAAAAGTAGTATGCATCTATATGAAATAAATATATCTGAAATAAACAATTTTTAAATCATTATTAAGATTACCCGAAAAACTGACGCTGTTCTCATTGATCCAGAAAGAAACTGCGGCTCTCGAGTGTTTGAGATTCTTCTATGTGGCTGGTAGGGACATGAAGTTTGGCCACTCCTGGTATATACTATTAATTCAGAATTACTTAGATTTCTATTAAAATTTTATAAAATTAATCTTCCTTTATACGTTAAATACAAAAATGTTTTATATACTAATATAGTAATAAACATAATATCTAATCTTTTCTCTTTATATTATATATTCCTTACATTTCATGCAACTGTCCAAATGGGGCAGTACTTGCAACATGTAAACATGTGTTTATTGTATTGTATGGCTTAGATCAAGGCTGTATATTATTATTTTCTGCCGTGGGCCGGATAAACAATCTTCAGGATTAAGCGGGCCGTATAAAAACTGAAAAGTACCTAAGGGCGAATTTAACTTTACGGCGCCGTAATTATATAATTATGTAATAAAAATTATTGACGATAACATTAGCTAATCTATTAATAATTAATAAAAACTACTTTGACATAAAATGCCTACTCACGTTCAAGCAACATCAATTCTTGCACAAACATATTCCTTTCGCCATCACATGGGACAAGAATAATGGTTGGGCCAATTTATCTGCACACGTTCTTGTCAATCTCGCTATCGTGTGTAGTCCACTTTTGTGATACTTACACAAAGAATATATTCGTGTCAATCTCACTATGGTATGTAGCCACTTTTGTGATACTTACACAAAGAATATGTTTGTGTATCATATTATTAACTTTTATGATACTTACACAAAGAATATATTCGTGTATCAATATTATTTTTAAAATTTACTTTTCTTGTATTAATTTTAGTTTTTGTTTGTATGCAAAGAGTTCAAAAGCATCCGTAGAAATATGTGTTTTTTTAATTTTTGTTTGTATGCAAAGAGTTCAAAAGCATCCGTAGAAACCATTTTTTTCATTAGAAATATTAGAAAATAATTCGTCCTACGAATTAATCAATTCAGATAATTTTCTTTAAAAACAAGTATTTTATCGAACTGATTGATTGCTAACAACCTATTACATCAGAATGTTACAAAATATTAGCTACCTACATAATTATTTTTGTAAAAACAAATTTACAACTTAATATGAGATTTTAAGTAATTTATTTTGTAAAAACAAATTTACAACTTAATGTGAATAGTGAAATTTATTATGTTCATGGTTAATTATATCGTCAAAATTTGGAGTAATTCGGTAGTGTACGTGAACACTAGAGAATATCCATTATTTTTTTCTTCTTTTTGAGTAGAATTTTACAAATGTGGGCCTTGAAACTGTAGTGTGTTCTAGTTTATGCGGCGGGCCATATAAGATGCCTTCGCGGGCCGCCTTTTGCCCACCCCTGGCTTAGATTATAGTCAACAGAAACTGTACTCTAACAACAGAAGTATTACAAACAATGGCATCAACCCAAATCGTAAACATTATCTCCAAAGAAAATTTCAGATGTATTTAGTAAATCTAAAAAACAAATCTGTGTACAAGATGCTAATCCATCAGTATTACACCAAATTCCATCAAACATATCCAGTGGCGGAACTTAAAATTTCCTCGCAAAATATTATTCGGACCCCTACTATAAAAAAATTTATCTATAATTTGTTCCACTTTGAGATGGCAATGATGTCACGAATTGATGTCACTGCCATCTCAAAGTGGACAAAATCAGGGCTTTGAAGTGACTACTTTTTTGAGTTGCTCCGCTCCGGCATCAAAGTATTTGCTCCAGCTCAGCTCCATGCTCCGGTTAAAATATTCTTAGCCTATAGGAATTACATTTTTTTTATATGTACTTATATATCAAAGAAAAAAATTAAACTTGCTTATTTACAACTAATTTTATTTATTATTAAAAAAATTAACATACAACCTAAAATTTTACAATCAAATAATTAAAAAAAAAAAAAATACAATACAATTTAAATTTAAAATAATTTACAAAAAATATACTATATTATTCGTTGATTTTAATAAATAAAACAGCAGACAGCAAATCGTCCTTTATTGACTGCCTATTATCACTTAATCTTAATCCGGAAAACAGACGCTCAACACTTGAGAAGTTGGCATGCTTGAAGCGACTCTGAATGCTTTTCTGATGCGCTCCGGATAATGGTCAATGGCTTCGAATACATTCACCTTTAATCTCCCTACATCCTTTATTGCATTGCAGTCTTCCTCAATATGTTTATTTCATTATCATCTTTATTATATATAGTGGAAATTCGACGACTGTTTTCTCTTCTATCCAATTCTTTTTCAAAATCATTGTCTTCCGAATATATATTTATTATATTACAGGTTGTCTTTGACAGCTCAACAATTGAAGAGTGTGATCCCAAAACACGTTCAGTCATTTTTGTTAATTTTCAGAATAAGCAAAATATGAATTAAGAAAATATTCATATGTGAATGATTATCTACTACCAGATATCTGTTTCTAATTCATTACATGCACTTCTCGGTAGAATCTTGAAATCAGTCATCATTAGTGCTGCTTCTAGTGATGAATTTCTGTACTAATGACTAAAGCCACTTTCATTCTAAACAAAACATAACTATGTAAGAGGATTTCAAACATGGACTTAACTCAATTTTTAAATTTTATGACTTATGCCACTTCCATTCTCACCGGCTCAAATATTATATATATATATATCGGAGCAGCGGAGCACTACAAATTTCAATACTCCGGCTCCGCTCCTGCTCCGAGTAAAAATCCTTTGCTCCACCTGTTCCATGCTCCTGCTCCAGCTCCGCGCCAAAGCACTGGACGAAATCACAAATTGACATCGTCTGGTGCGTAGCACACAATAGCGTATCTTTCCGCCATTACATATCAAAGTATAGTATAAATAGCATATTTTCAACAATTTAACCATTTTTTTGGTTAAATTGTTGAATTAAAAAGTTTTCACTAATTAGCCGATAAATCTGAAGTCTTCATCATGTCTCTGACAGTTAATTATTTTTGTAACCTATCACCATACCATCGGTGTATTCTTTTTTCAAACGTCTGTTTTGAATAGTGCCTGAAGATGGCTTCACGGCCGAAAACGTTAGCGCAGAGTACTTGAATAAAGTATTTATTTACACTGCTGTTTAGTGCTGAACTTATCTATTGTATGTATATGCCTATATTTCTCAAGCTTATAATATAGGTAACTTCAAACTATTTTTGTAATATCCAAATAGATACATACGATATCAATTGATTTGCAATCAATCAATTGAATCAGAATGATGAAATTAATATAGTTAGCATGAGTAATGTAATTCTTAAAAAGAATATAAACTATTCTGGTTGTCAATAATCAACAACATTTTTAAATGCTATTTTTAACAATTAAAGAAAATTTTAATTAATTCTTGATCTGAATTGAGTGATTGTTTAAATTGTAAAAAAAATCTTATTTTTTGTTTTTGCATTTTAATTTCAAATAAAAGTTTCATCATTAAATTACATTTCATTTTCTTAAAAATAATTATTATATGCTATTCATTTTCATTGTTTAATATTAAATATTGTTGGCCTCGGTGGTCTAGCGGCCAACAATATTTGGGACGTTAGCCCAAAGGTCCCCGGTTCAATCCCAGGCCGAGGCAGATTTTTTCTTCAGACAAATTAGTTAAAAATTCTAGTTTAATTATTAAGGCCGAGGCAGATTTTTTTCTTCAGATAAATTAGTTAAAAATTCTGGTTCAATTATTAATTTTTCGGATAAATTAGTTAAAAATCCTAGTTCAATTATTAATTAATAGATATGCCACTCATTGATTTAATAAAATATTAATTATTCTAATTATGAGATGAGATAAATTAATTAAAAATTCTAGTTCAATTATTAATTATTAGATGGCGCCACTCATATAACTTAATAAAATAATAATTATTCTAATTACGAGATGGCGCTAACTTTAGTTTAAATTCATTATAATCATTAAATGTTACCATTAAAGTTTCAAGGGCTATAATTTGGCTAGAAAAATTTAGATTATTTGTTTATTATTATTCCGAGTTTCAAATAAAGTTATAATACAATTAAAAAATAACAATTTTTATTTTAATATGCCATATAGTAGCAAAATTCATTATATTAAATTATTAATTACGAAGAAAGCAAGAAATTTTTTTGAATGCAAAATCTTTCAATTTGAAAATTTAGTACAGATATTTCCCAAATTATGTAAATTTGACTTAATTTTATATAAAAAATTTTGATACACTAATATTTTTTGAAATCTATTATTATTATAGCTATAGTAGTATACAATACAATAGGTAATTTTATATGATTGTCATAAAAATACTTTTGGATAAAGTTACTGTATATTGCTATATATATAAATTTTATATATGTATCCTATTATGAATGCCATCATCAACTCACATCTCTTATATTACTTTGATATTTAATTAAATTATTGACTGATAGACCAATTATTCAATTATGCAAAAAAAAACAAATTGATATATGGTTTACAAATCTGGGAGAATCTATCTGGACTTGCATGGACCATCTATGGATTCTGCTGAATTATTGCAATGTTTAGCATAATGCCAAACTGAAATGTTTAATTTGTTAGTTTTTTGAATACTATTTGATAAATGTTCTAATAATTTTATATATATAAGAATAAAAATTAAATTTATATTTTGTGTGGTGTTATAATTTTACATTTTTGATTTGCTGTTTTGTTATATGTTCAAAATTTTCATATTTGAAATAAATTATATACAGTGGTATCCCGAGTAAAATCCTTCGATGCCCTATCTCTATCTCTTGCAATTCTCAAAAGTTTCTTTTCTCCCTCCTTCCTTTCCATTTCTTTATATGTTCAACAATAGCTACTGCTTTAGATGTTGCTACAGCCTTCTTAGCCTGCTTATTAGGTTTTCTGTACTCTTCTCTATCTTTGTGGATTGCTGTCTTATCTGCTATCTTTTTCGCTTCCTTCTTAGCTTTAATCGCTTGTTGGACTTCCTCATTCCACCACCAAGATTCTTTATCATTGAATCTTTGGCTTGACGTCCTTCCTAAAACTTCTTCACCTATTCTTCTAATCACCTCATTATTGTTTTTCCACCATTTCTGAACCTCGTGAGATAAACTTATTTCATCCAATACCTTATTTATGAATTCCTTCCTGATTTCTTCTTCCTTTAGTTTCCACCTTTAATCCTCCGTTCTCTCAGCTGGCCTTCTCTTCTCCTATCCTTAATTATCATTTCCCAATCAACTACCAATATCCTATGCTGTGATGTTATCCCCTCTCTATTTATTTCCTTACAGTCACAAATTTCCTTGAAGTCCTCCTTTCTATACAATATATAGTCTATCTGGGTTGCCATTAGTCCACATTTATATGCAATCAAAAGGCTTCTCCTTTTCTCAAAACATGTATTGACAATTTTAAGACCAAAGGCCATTGCATATTCCACGATCCTATCACCTTCACTGTTTCTAACACCTATTCCCCATCACGTATTAACCTTATTAATAAATTAGTTTGCGATACATTCTTATAAATGAACGTTGACACCCAGTGTTACAGAGTTTACATAACATTTGAAATAAATTATATCTATAAATTAAAAAGGGGGCCCCATCGACATTTCAGTTACGCCACTGACGGGAGGGGAAGCGGGACGGGCGAAGTTTTAGAAAAGTTTCAGAACTAGAGAAGTCAATATATTACAAATAAACAAATAAAAATATAAAATTCAAATAACCTAAATGAACAAAAACAAACTATATAAAACAAAAACAAAAGTAACTTATTATATGTATAACTTAAATATTTATTTTCCTAACTTTTTCTTTGGCAAACTGGTCAATAATAATATACGTTAATGAGTCGGCCGGATTGGCCGCGTGGAAACGCTTTGGCTTTCCACTCTGGAGGACCCGGGTTCGAGTCTCGGGTCCCACCCCTTGAAAATATTTATCATGGGGTCCGGGCCCGGCCCGTCGATCCCCGTCCTCCACAATCCGGCTGACCCCTCCGCAGGGGTGGGCAGCCTGTGGAAGGGCTTGTTTCGCCCCGCCACTTAGTACTCTTACTGAGTGGAAAGTGGCGTCATCTGTTGACCAAAAAAAAAAAAATATATATATACGTTAATGAGGAAAACACAACATTCAACTCTCTTTATCTTCCCTTTGATGAAAAGACTTTGGAAAGGAAGGTGGCGAGTGGGCAATAACCACGAAGGACTTCCTATATGTTTTAGAGAGAGATAGGAGATACAATAAGTCAATATTTACATATTTAAATAATTAAATAAATCACTATCTATGGACAAAATACTTAAATCATTTAATTCGCCCTGTCCCAAAGAAGAGCGTTAAATCATTTTTTATTCTTTTAAGTGCTGAAAAAGATCTTTCACCGCTGCACTTTGAAGCGGCAATACTTAAAAAAATGCACATTAGGAAATGTAGACTCAATTTTTGAATCAATTATTGTCCTCAAACTGTTCCGCAGTAGATATATTTTCTTTATCTTCACATAAATAAACGTGTTTAAAATGACGGCATTCTTCGATAAAATTATTTTCTAGAATCTTCTAGATGGTCAACATATGTTTTACATAACTCTGCAGCATTCTTTCTAATTGTATCTTCGCTTAACTTTTCCAGATTGACCAGAAAGTTAAATTTTGAGTAAATGTCATCGTAGCCACAATTTCTCTTTTGTACTTCTGATAGAAGTTTATCGATAATAACATAATATGTATTTATGCGGAATTCGGTATTGGCAGTAAATTCAACTTTTGCCGCCCCAGAAGGCTAGCGTCCCGGGACTATAGCCCATTTAGCCCTGTGGTTAGGGTGGCGCAGCTCACAATTCGCACTATGTCGATTCGATATTACTCTGTTTCCTCACTTCTGTAGTTCTTTATTCCAACTGACGTCAGATTTGGTCGGACCGAGTTCGTTCGATCTAAATATCTCACGAGTAGAGTTGACTATTAACCGGATGCGCAGTGGATCGAAGTTCAATCATCTGGTTCTTTATTCCAACTGACGTCAGATTTGGTCGGACCGAGTTCGTCCGATCTAAACTATCTCACGAGTAGAGTTGACTATTAACCGGATGCGCAGTGGATCGAAGTTCAATCATCTTCAATAGCGTTCAATTTATATCGATACAAATGTGCAGCGCGCTTCGATACATCAACATAATCACCATTTCTTGTATTATTTACTTCGCTAACAATCAAACTTATGGATAATTCTGCTAAAACATTTATGAATGCCTCCATCTTAACTCGTGTGACCTAGCTCACTGAAATAGTTCTTTATTCGAGCAAAACTATGACCTCAACTATGAAAACAGTGAAGGTTTTGTTAGTGTAATTCGTGGAATATCGAACCACAGCCTTAGATTATTATTTATTTAGCGGGTTTGTTTAATATAAGAAAAAATACTGATATCCCACCAAAAACAAAAATGTGAAAAAATGGTCCAAGTTCTATTCTACCAGTTTGTTTGGCCACCAAAAGAATAAAGTTTTTGAGTTATATTAAGTTATTACGCAGCTATCATAGGTATTAAAACTTGCCAAGTAAAAGTCTGATAATGTGACACTGTATCGAATTTATTTCGGTATTTAAATCTCGACATTGGGATTGGAATGAAACTTGGCACCTGTTTTAGATTTCTACTCTTCTGGTGGCCAAACAAACTAGTAGAATATAACTTGGCCATATTTTCACATTTTTGTTTTTGGTGGGATTTAATTTACAGGAAATTAGCCTATATTACCAGGATGGGCTAGACAGCGGTGTCCGCTAAAAACCATCAAAATCGAAAGGCTTACCACCGGAATCTTTAGTTGGTTTAATGACGTTTAACGAAACTTAACAGAACGACACTGGTGTGGTTTGGTTCCTACCGGTAACATTCCGGATGTTTTCCCGCTTCTATTATTTTCTTTCCCTTTAAGTTAAAAACACAGTACAGGTAGGCCTCGATTAGTGCGAGTTCGAATAATGCTATATTCGATTAGTGCGACTTATAAAAACGATACCGTTTTTCAGTTAGTGCGAGCAAATATTCGATTAATGCGAGTTGTAAGCGTAGACCAGTCTTACTAAGAAAGCTCCGCCTCCTTTTATGAAGTCAATTAACAAATTACCGTTAATTTTCGGTTAGTAAAACCGGACGAGGAGCAGTCCAAGAACAGTCACTTGGCTTTGAAGGGGTGAAACATCAGAAAGATGGGCTTTTTGCCGTTAACAGTTTAACATTACTGTACTACTTCGTATTATTTAGCTTTGCTATCGTATACATAGGCTACGTTCACACCAAGCGCGCTTCGCTTAGCCTCGCGCGCCTAGTGTATTCTCCAGCCGCCAACCTTGTTATACGCTAGAAAAAGAAGTTAATAAACAAATTAAAGTGTAGAACACGAAAAAATAAAATTGAACGTATTATGAGGCTAGAGCGGTCTAATACGCGATTACCCCAAGAAGCTGATCCTCACTCGCCCCAGGTAACAATATTTATGGGGCGAGAGCGTACCAGGGTTTTTCTCAATAAATTTTGAAATATCAAAAAATATTGTTTATTTAATATGAAGTTTAATCAATATTCTACGTGCTTACCAAAAAATAGTTCCTAATTTGAAGTTATCTTAAGAATTATTGCACTTTTAAGATACTGTCAAAGTTGTGTACACTGTTTGGACGCGACACTTTTGTAAAGGTCGATGTAAATACTGGAATGCACATCATTCATCGCGCGTCTATGTCAATAGGTTGATATTAACTTGTAATAGATTATTACAATATCAAGTAGCAAAATTTCGCTTAAAAGAAAGCCCGATAATGCACTTCCCCCAACATGCCCTTACCTCCACTTCGCCTTATATATTTTTAAAAAGTATATGTTTAAGGGGCGGCAATTTAACTTTTTGTCCGGGGTGTCATAAGTGCTAGAGCGCTCTGATGACACTTGTAATCAAGGTTCTCTCTAAGCACAGTGAAAAGATGGTTGAGGATAAATCACACAGCCGATGATGTTCGGATAAGTACAAAGAAAAAGAAAATGGCAAGTGGGGATGCCAATCAAGAAGCAATATGGAAATATTTTAAATAACAGTTTTATTGTTTTTTTTCAGGTATTTTTAATATTTTTTCATTAATATTTTAAAACTCTTTCTTATATCATAATCTAGTTTTGTGGACCTCTTTTATTGTTCTTATTTAGGTATTAACTGTAGAAATAATAAATTCAATTTTTCGGTATATCGTTTTTTTATACTTAAAACTAGGGACTTTCAGAAAAAATTGCGAGGCTCGGGGCAATTAATACTTTTGAGGCCGTTAAAAAAAAAAAAAAAAAAAAAAAAAAAAAAAAAAAAAAAAAAAAAAAAAAAAAAAAAAAAAATAAAAAAAAAAAAAAAAGACAAAATTGACATAGTGGTAAGTGTACAACAAAAGCGAAAACATTAATAGAGAACTTCAAATTTTGACAAACAAGTTCAATCAGTGTAAAAAATATGTATTTTTTCTAACATATTAAGTTATACATTGAAGCCTCTAAAATCCTGAGACCCAGGCAGCCGCCTCTCTTGCTTCCCCTCTGATAACCACTGTATAAAACGGTCATTAGGATAAGCGAACCGGTTGTTAAATTATTTGAATCCCACCACTGGTTCTGTTATTTAAAAAATTTTTTTTCTTTACGAATTTATAAGACTTATTATAAGAAGAGAATTATTTATTAATGTTCGCTTTTAAAGTTGAATATAATATTATTGTATTAAAAAAGCATAACACACTGCGATAAACTCGCGTCCAGATAGTACGCCATGTTCTGTCACGTCGCGTCGCTACATTGACATCTCTCGTATGCTTTCAGAATAGATATGTAATGTAGCAGATGCAGGCAATGAGGAGTGAGTTTATTTTGAGATATTTGTTGATTACAAACAACACATATCTCAAACAACCTTAATATTTTATGAAGGAATCAACTTATTTATATCCTTGTTGAATATAGATATTATCTTGGCAATAATATTCAATAAAAAACAATTATTTTTACTGAAATCATGACTCAAAATCTTCAAATTAATAAGTTTAATTATATTCGAAAATTTTAGTTTTCTCCATTTTTTTTAAAATTCTTCATATTCTTCAAAAATTTTGATAGAATATCCAGATTCAATTTTCGATAATTATTATTTATTTGTCCTACTAACTCTTCATTTAATTATATCAATTTCCTTTATAAATATCTGTATCTGAAGATTAAAAATATAAGAATTTAATAAAATTTAATAGTGATTAAATATTAAACATTATTAAATCCTATTCAATAAAATAATTTATTATTAAAAAATATGCCAATTTTTATTTATATTCTTCTTATCGACATGACTCAGCATCTCAATGATCTTAATGTGGAACTTCAAGGCTACTTTTTTTACATTTATTATGTACAAAAATCAAAACGAAAAATATTTAAATTATATAAAATTAAATAATTTTTATTACTATTTAAATTATTGAACAAGACATGTTTTTCAGTATTGAAGAATGGCACCTGGATAGAGATGTGAAACGATTAAAATTCTACCAAAATTCTAAATTTTCTGCGGCCATAAAAACAAGGTTATCTTTGTTCGAATTGTTTTCTTTTGTGCTGGGTTCTTTAGAAGATGAAAGACGTTCGGAAACAGTTGCTGTAGTAACAAAATCTACTCTAGTTTCGATAACTGATGTTGCGGTACTGATTTTTGGCGAAATGGTAAATGGATTTGTTTTGTTACTTGCGTCGCTACCACAGGGAACCTTGACGTTTTCACTTTTAGTTTCTTCAATGTTGGATTCTGTTGTTGTTTCTTGACTTTTCGTTGTGTCAATAGGAGTTTCAGTGGATTTGATTTCAACTAGTACATCCATTAATGTTGTGTCATGATTGATATTTTGGCTTTCTGTTGTTTCTGGTTTAACAGTTGTTGTCGTTGTTGTAGTTTCTGATTTAACTGTACTTGTGGTTGTTGTTTCTGGTTCAACTGTACTCGTGGTTGTTGTTTCTGGTTCAACTGTACTCGTGGTTGTTGTTTCTGGTTTAACTGTACTTGTGGTTGTTTTTTCTGATTCAGTTGTAGTTTTGGTTGTTGTTTCTGGTTTCACTGTCGTTGTTTCCGTTTTAGTTGTTGTTTCAGTTGTAGTTTCTTCTTTTTCAGTAGATAATGTTGACGATTGTAAAGTTGTAGTTTCTGTTTCAGTTATGGTTAATATTGGTGCTTTTGTCGGTTCATCATCATCCTCTGTTAGCAGAGTTGTCGTTTCTAGGATTTTAGCTAAAAGTTTAGGAATTGTGGGTCGTGTTACTGTTGCACTGGTTGTAGAGCTACTTAATTCTTCAGTTTCTGATTTAGGATTGGTTTCTTCAGTTGTCCTAGGAGTGAAAGTTATTGGATTTTCGCCATTTCCTCTAGCTACAACTTGTATTCGAACTTTATTACCATGAACTATAGGATATGGTAGTGAAGAATTTCCAACAGTTACAAAAGGACCAAATCCTATTCTAGGTGGCTGTCTAATGGCCAATTCGGAGGGCCTTAACACTTGAACATGTGGAGATATGTGGAAACGAAAAGATATGGGTGGAAATTGTAGATAAGTATCAACAACACCATACAGTGGATCCGGTTGACCCGGAACTATAGGTGGAATTCTTGGTACTTTTGTAACTTCTGGCGTTATTTGTCTATCTGATTCATACAATGGGTAATTATCATTATTATCATCGCGTATTAATTTTGAAGATTCCTTCTTTTCGTATGTATCAGATTGGGAACGATAAGACGACGAGACTTCATCTCTATAAACAGGACGAAGATCTGGTAAATTTTTAGGATCTTCAGGAATATTTCCTGATCTGCTTATCAAAGTAGATGTCTCGTTTTCTCTAGGAAGATCTTCTCTTTCTATACTATCGGTTGGATCATCTTCTCTACTGTCTTCAGGAGAATATTCTTCACGGGAATAATTTGGTTCATAATATTGTTCAGCAGGAGGTGATTCGCGGCGTTTTTCTCCAACGTAATCGCGAGGTTGTAAATCTTGCTGTCGTGTCTCTTCGAACGGAGACGAGTGACGACGATTAAACGTAAATTGAGGACGGTTTCGGTTAGTTACGTGATAAGAAAATCCTCTTGGTTTTTCTTGTTGATCGGATGAACGTAGATAAAAGAATTGGGACCATTCAGGGATCCTTCGACCTGGAGGTTGAGGCCTGACAGGACGATGAAATTCTTCATGAACTCCCGATTCTTCAAATATATCATCACGATGGTATTGGAGACCAGAAATAATTGTCAGGAATGCTACGATCAAGTAATTTCCCTAATATAAATCAACAGTTTAATTAAGATAAATTTTAATAATTCTTTTAAGAAAATAAGTAATTTTTAAATTAAGAAAATGAGTAACTTAACTTACATAATTTATTTCTGTTTCATGATTCATGCATACCAATATGACAAATTTCTAAATGATCTGGTTTCGCTTGTCTGGCATGGTTGTTAAATAAAAGGGGGTTAATGTTATAGTTTGCATTGTCTGAGAAAGTTTACGTCTGTTGCGGGAAATTTGGCAGATTTGGAACGAAATAAGGTTGTAGCCTCAAGCTACAGAAGATAAAGATGCAGTAGGTCGCTTATCTTTTATCAGTTATGAAATATTTCAGTTCCTTTCTTTAAAACAAATGAAGCGGAAAATTTTTAAAAATTTGTATAAAAGGAAGTGTTATGGTTTGTTGTTGTTATTCAAATAAATGAATTTTCTCCAAGCATCCAAACAAAACTTGACAGCTGTTTTATTTTTATTTACTGGAATAGCCTACTAACTTAAATCCTGAAAAGCACTAAAGAAACAGTAAAAATGAAAAGAAAGACGAAAAATTTATGTAAGTTCAAAAATCAGTCAGACCTATTTAATCTGTAACAGTTTTAAAACAGTCTTTTCTCCTGAATCTGAAATTTGATGTAAATTGGATGACAAGCTATTATGCATCGCATATTTTCTTCTATACAACACTTTTAATTTCTTCCTGGTTCTCGATATTCTTGTTCTTATTTACAATTTCCTTTTGAACCGTCGACCTGGGAGTGACCAAACTTTGCGAGAAGTAATATTAGAAGCTAGTCTAACAGGTGAGAGAATATTATGCAGATCTTTAAGGAATTTTTCCTTTAATAGGCTATTTGGAGATAAGTGTATTCCTTATCTGATACCAATTGTATAATGTTTCTGTGAAAAGTAAAACTCAAGAAAAAAACTTTATATAAATCAGAATATTTAAAGGTTAAAATCGTTCTATTATTTATTTCACTTTAATTATATCGCTAAATAGCATCGCGCGCGACGCCTACGACAAATCGCATTCTGTCACTAGCGATCTGACAAGTGCGAAGGGACAACTTTCAAACGTCAATTTTGCGAACAAAATCGTTCTAATTCTTTCAGATTAAGGCAAAGACAAATGAATAAAACCGGTAGAACAACAGTAAAAATTAAAAGAAACAATTTCTACTATTCTCATTTATTTTTGAAAATTCTGAATAAGTTTAAAGACCTCTGTTGTACATAACAAACGTGTATAAGATGCTTTCATTCTCAGTGCCCTTAATATGCTATTATGTTATTCTGTCAGCTTATCGTAACAATAAGTGCTTATGTCTACTGTTTTACTTAGATATTAAGTATTTATTTATTTAACGGTGACTGATTTCTGTGTCATTGATGCTAGAAAAACGCAAACAATTTAGAGTTTTATCACAAATAATACCTGTGCTCCGATTAATCCTTTAATAACTTATTCACGATTTGAAAGATAAGAAAACCTGTCTTAAATTATATCAGGAAACACGTTTCGAAACCATCTTACTTGCCCTACGTGCTCTTCTTCATCACGAATCTTCGTCATTTTATGCCGATTGAGAAATTTTTTTTAAAATAGATTACACCATCGTGATCTCATATCAAAAACGGGAACATAATAGATAATGAGGAGTTTTTCCCCCCAGATTAAATATAAAGATTACGCAATATTTTCTTGATCCTTAACCTTCAGAAATCGAGTAAAAGTAAAATTTTTTTTTCTTTTTCTTTTTTTGTTCTTTTAAAGAAACAGGTATATAGAAGAAAAATATATAAAGTAGGACTTCAATAAACCGTTTAATAATTCGTTCCACCCAAAACACCGATTTTTAACATTTAATTTTCGACCTCAAAACGATTTTATGATTTTTATGAAATAAACCAAATTTATGGGCATCTTAATAGTTTTTTATACGATATTTTTATTAAATGATATAATTAGAACATTATAATAAATGATAGGTTGCGAAAAACGTTTGCAAAACATTTTTTTTATTATTTTAACGCCCGTCGTTTGTTTGATTTTTTTCGATATGACCGAAATCTGCGGAGATGTCAAGGACGATTAGTAGCGTAATAAATAATAAAAAAAAAAAAATCATGCACGGTAGTAGAAAGATAATTAAAGATTTGATGGAAGGGGGAAAAAAAGGAAAAATGCTAATTTAGGCCATTAAATTCGATTGGGTTGAAAACTAATTGACTTATTTCCATTTATAAAGTAAGCGAATTGTATTATTCTATTGACACTTCGATGTATTTAACGATTTGTAAACTCGTTTTAATGAGTAAATGACTTCGTTTCTTTTTGTACAGAAAACATTGTTTTCTATTTTATAATCCGCCCTAACCTGGATTTATTTTGTCCTCGATTAAATTAGCAAATATCTGAAATTTATAATAAATATCTTTATTCGGAAAAAATGAGCAGAGTGAAAATCCTACTGTGGAGCGCAAATTTTTAACTCTATAAAAACAAAATATACGATTATAAATTTTCGGGTTCCTAGAATGTTTAAAAATATATTAAATTTTTTTTTTTTTGAGAGGAAAATTTGCAGATATTTGTTTAAATTTTCTCCAAATATCAAGTAAGAAAATTTAATCGCAAATTAATTGCTGAAATTTCTTCTTTCGCAACTTTTACATTATTTGGTTTACATAATCGATCTTTCGATAGATTAGTTAATTAATGACGCAACATTTTATAAAATTATTATAATTTAGGTTATAATCGATATATCGAATTATTAAGTTACTGATCGCAGTTAAAAATTTTCAAAGTACAGAAATATCTAAAAAACGTAAATAGAATGCGTTTTGGAAAGGAAAAAAAAATTATTTCTTTTATATTTGTAGAATTAATTGCAAAATCGTATTTTGTGCAGTTTACACTATATTAGAAATTTTAGAAAAAATTAAAAAAAAGTAGAAGATTTGAGAAACTTACCAACCACATGGTTCTTTTTTCTCTATCGATGATTGAATGAGAGAAACGGTGGGTCATACAACAGTTTTATATGCAACTGGTCAGCTAACCGGTATCGAGATTGCAAGTTATTGTAAATCTGACCTCGATTTTTCTTTACACAGTGTTCGGGAGGAAGTTATTGAAACGTATTAATAAGCGAAAGATCAAAAAGTCGTTTATCTTGTAACGCATTCTTCATCTTTTGTTTCGATACTTTCCGGTAAAGATGATCATCAGTTAAAAATTGTTGTCACTTTTCTTTTTAAAAAAATAAAAAATAAAAAAAAAATTGTTTTGTTCAACATCTTAACTAACTAGTTTTTTAAAACCTTTTAAAACTATTACAACATGTTAACATTGTTTTATTACCCCAATGCTATTGAATTTTTAAGGATTCTCGTTCTATGCCATTAATGAGGATTTTATGTCTATAATTTTTCAACAGGAATGAGTTTGAGTGAACAATAACAAAAAAAAATTGTTTTTATTAAGAAGACATTAATGCTACAAATTTTGTAACAAAGAAAACGAAAAGCGATGTAATTTCTTAAAAAGATTTTGCGTATCGTAGTTTGTTATGCCGTCTGTTGTTATTATTAAGAATATAACAAGAATAACCTTAGTAATTACCAATATATCTAATCTTGAATATTTGTTATAGCTAGAAAATTGGTAATCAAGCTCAGAAAAGTTAATACTTAAAAGACTATTTAGGTAAGTTACTAATGAAAGTGTACCTAAATAGAACAAAATAAAGATTTTTATCTCGCTTTATAATTAATGTTAGTAATTATAAATTACTACACAATAATTATTTATGTTATAAATTATTTAAATTTGGTTACTTATAAAAAAGTTATTATTTAATTAAATATAGAAAAAATTAAATTTTCACGTTTTTTGATAACAATATAATATGATATTTGCATCATAAGTTAAGCTTTTGTATTGATACAATAATAACAAAACTAATATTTCGTTATAGTTATCGATTATCGATATCAAGAATGTACAAGTATCCAGGAAATTATTATTTTACTGCAATTTTAATCGAATAGTTAACATTTCTACGTTTTCGTTCAGTTCGGTGATGTTTCTGACAAGAACCGATCGAGTGGAAGATTAAATTATTTTCGCATTTCAAGCGTTGAAAAGGAAGCGAACTTCATTCAGTTCGGAATTATAATCACGAATTACTAACAAATTTAATTTTTCACGTCCATAAAGCATTGTTTTGCAGGAGTACGAATTTTGATAAATGGATGTTTCTTTGTCGAAATATATGAATGATATTTGTCTGGAAGAAAATTTTAATTGTTTCGCTTATCACGATCGTTGCACTTCAGCAATTATCTCTACTTCCTTATTGAAGATCGCTATTGAAAACTTTCACACTTAGTTCACTTAATCCATTAAAACAGTTTCGGAGTTTGCACTTCGTTCTGGAGTGATCGAATCGATTTGGTTTTTAAGGGTCCAGAAAGGTATAATAATTATTTTTTTGACTGTTTTTAAAACTGTGATGTTAGTAGTAACTATAACAATTAAATAAGAACGAAAGAGAAGGCTTTCTGTTCTGAAAATGAAATTTTCTTTTATTTCGTAATTAAACGTCCTAATTTTGAGGGATAATCCCGATTTTTACGACTATTGTTTATCAGTAGATTATTTTAAACTGTCCTGGATATCATTATTTAACTATGTTAATGTAAAACAAGATAATCAAATTTGAGATGGTCAAATCATCAGAAACATTTTAATTAAAATTTCGAAGAGATATTTTACGTTTGTTTTGGAGAAAATTTCCTGTTTATAGTATCTGGATTATAGTTAATATATTCAAACATTGTTTTCGTTTATCAGGATTTATAAGTAACGCAATTTTCTGAGAATTATAAGAGAACTGCTCAATCTTTCATTAAGGTCACGAGGTTTTGAATATAATTACTAAATCGAATTATATTGAAATTATATCATTATGAATATATTTTTCTGACAGTTATCTGTTTCAAAAGTTCGCAAATAGACCTATAAAAATTATAGGTCTATTTGCGAACTCTATGATATATTTTTTATTAGATAAGATTATAATTTTTATTCAGTTTTACGCCGCTTTCCACCGTGTAGGTTCTAAGCTGAGGGTTATTCCAATTCCCACCTCGAGCCGCCCACATACCTGATGAGGTCAGCTGTCAAATGGAGGATGTGGTTTAAGCAGGCCGGTCCCGGATCCCTCCTGGAAAAATCTGGAAGTGTGAGAACTGGAAATTAAACTCGGATACCCAGGATAGATGAACAGCACATTTCCACCGCGACAATCCGGCCAAAGATAGTTTAGGTTAAGTTATTTAAATTAAGTCATAGGCTATAATTTAGCTTATATCAGCCACTTTTAGAATCCATCATAGGCTGGAAGTTGCTCTTCAAAGATCATTCCTCTTGGAAAGATTCTATTTAATCTTAGATGGAATGTTGAAGAATGGGATTTAATAGACCTGAAATCTGAAAGTCTGTGGGACTCGGAATAGGACCCGCTCATGTGATAAGCAAAGTAATGCCATGCTACGTATATTTATTATTAAAGTTGTTTTATATTAATTTATTATTAATAAAAGTAAGTTAAAGCAAATTCATTACAACTGATTATATCTTTAATGCTGTTTCGTTTAACGCTTGGTTTTTTGGAACATATCCCCCGCGTTAAACGGAGTCTTACTGTACCTTTTTTTAAATTTATTTCATTCATTAAACATGCATTCTTTACTATCTTTGAAAAAAGCACTACTATAGAATGCGCACATTTCTATTACATGCTGAATTTTTAAGCATATAAGAACATTTTTCATTATTTTGATGCAAGAAATTCTTGAATCAATGTTTTTCCCAACCAATTCGAGATACCCAATATATTTACAGAAAATGCTATATAAATATAATTCGATTTAAAAAACTGCAGTAAATTTCTGATTGTTTCTGTTTCGGTAAATTTAATATTGTATAATAAATATCATCATCATGAAATTCTTAGAACTTTTAAAATTGTTATTCTAATTTGATGAATAGTAATTTTAGAATACTCTGAAAATTCAAATTATATTTCGAATAATTTGGAATTTTTATGTTCAGTTTTCTTGTTCTATATATAAAAGTAATAATAAATTTCTAAGTTTTATGCAAGAGACATACTGTTTAGCAGATTTTAAAGATGATTGGGAAAATTCTTATGCTATTGGCAATGATTTGCATAAGCAAAATTAGATTAATTGCATTAAACGAGACGATTTTTGAAAAAAATTTGATTAAAAATCTCAAAACTAATATAAAAAAGAGCGGATTCACCGAATTGGAAGAAATGGAAATTTTAACAAGGTTTAATAATTTCAGAAGTCAAGTTAAGCCATCAGCTGCTGATATGACTGTATTGGTAATTCTCATTTATATGGTTTTAATAAATTTATTATTAAATTAATATTAATAATACATTTAATTCTATAAACAATATGGATGGCTTCTAAATGAAGTTGCTGGCTTGAATTGACTAATCAGAAAAGCTTGATTTTTTTTGCAAATAAACAGAGGCAATAAAGCTCAAGCTTTTTCCTAAATAAGTTTGAATTTTAATCTTTTAAAAGTCTTTTTAAATTGCTCTCTTATGAGACACTTCAAATTATTAAAAAATTATTTAGAACAAAAACTTATTCCATGAAATGCATGCTCCAAAATATAGTTTGTAAAATAAACTAATGTTTATTTTTCTTAAATTAATAATTTATTGAAATTTTGGTAATAGTCTTAAGATATACAGCAAACTTCACAATTTCATATCATACCTGTTTTCTGGTATAATATTTGGAATCAAGCTACTGTAGAAATATGTAAATCAATGCTCTTATTTGCCATCTCGAAAGGTGAAGAACAATCAATTTACAATCTTTGAAAAACTATGAACTTATCATAAAGCATATTTTTGTAAAATGCTCTTATTTTATTGTCAAACATTTATGGCATTTTAGTTATTCTGTTCTTAATTTTGATTTTAAATCTTATTGAAAAGAATTTTATTTATTATAGGCTTTCTTATCAGAAAGTGATGTTTTATGTAAATGTAACATTACATAGCTTATCTTTCACATATTTTTGACTTAATTTTATAAGTTATGGCTTTTTACACAAATTTTTATAAATTAATTTTTATAGCTACACTTTCTGATAGAAGTGATGCTATTATTATTTTGTTTGGCTTTATCAAATACCCAATCGGTTTTTGATTATTATTGGTATTATATGTTAAATGTAAATAAATGTATATATTAAATTTCAATATACCCAATTCTGTTTTTACACAAATTAGAAAAAAATATAATTTTTTATTATACAATTTTGATTTAACATGAATTAGAAAAAAAATTTCATTCTCTTTTTACACAATTTGTTTTGATTTAACACATTCAACTCAAATTCTAAAAAAAATTTTTCATATTATAGTGAATGTGGCATTTGCATCATATTATTCACTTCAAATTTGTTTTTGGTTCCAATTATAAAAGAAAATTTTGGGAAATTCCCCTAATTATATGTATACCTTCAATAGGGAATTTCTTTTTTTATGCATTTTGAGTTTGATGTTTAAAGTGAAAAGTATCTTTTTGATTTTAATAATATAAAAAATTCAATAAAGTTAATAAATTTATACATACAAATTTTATTTTAATTTTGCTGAAAAATCAATAAATGATAAGTTAGAACATTCAAACTATTTTGTTAAACAAGATCCAATGAGGAATGAGCTAGAAAGTTTCAACCTAATTTGAAGTCATTAATGGTGTTTTACAGAGAATTATATAATGGCCTAGCCAAAACACAAATACGACGATTAATAACTGAATTTGTTTTTAAAACTATTGAAACAGTGGCATTATAGGAGAATAGTGCTAATTTTGTTCAATAAATCAAAAAATTTCACTAATGGAACAAGAAGCCAATGTGCAAGATATTTCTAGTGATAGCATAGATATTGCTGTCTTATGCAAATGCATGCATTTATTGTCAGAAAGTGACAACAAATAAAATTTTGTGTGTAACTCATATAATTTTGTCTAATTTTTGTGTTTATGAATTAGTTATATGTTACCATATTACTTCGAATTTAAGCCGCAGTATGATTTTAAAATTGGAAAAAATAAAAATGATTTTATAATAGGTATTGAAATAAGAAACATTTTTGTTTACTTAAATAGGTACTAATATACATAATAAGCTGAAAAATAAAAATGATTTTATAATAGGTATTGAAAAATAAGAAACATTTTTAAAAAAAAAAAGATTTTATAATAGGTATTGAAAAATAAGAAACATTTTTACTTAACAGGTACTAATATACATAATAAGCTGCCTAATTTATTGAAAATTTTCTTCAGATATACTATCACTTTTGTTTTTTTTTTTTTAAATAGTGCCAATTCTCTACTCCCAAACATGCGTTTTAATCAATCTTTCATCAATTCTTTTGTTGTCATCCATGCATTCTTTTGTGTTCAAATCTTAGGAAAATTTTCCTTGGGTTTGGTTTTTTGGTTAAAATAATAAAAGGTGGCAATTTGTCTCCATCAGCGGTTATAAACAGCATTATAGTAATTCGTGATTTATCTTATAATTAAAATATGGTCAGATACGATACGATTCTACAAGCTACTATCAAACAGCAACTGGATTAAATCAGAAAAATACGAACGGGGAACCATGGAATAAATGTTATCAATAGTCATAATACTATGCACATGCCTAGAACGTAAAGCAAAAACCTGAACATGGGGAGTGAGAGATGGAAGAAATAAGATGTTAAAACGTTCGTTTTGAATTTAAGCCACACCCGAATTTTACATCTTAAAAATTGGAATAAAAAGTGCAGCTTAAATTCAAAGTAATACAGTATTTTTCTTTTCAAATGATAATTAACTTTATATAATAGATTTTTATATACTTGTGCAACCAATCTTTATAAAATAAAAAGTGCAAGCACATAAAAATGATAAGATTCTAACATGATTTTTCATATGGTTTATTGTATTATTTTTGCTGATTTTTTTTAGGTCCAGAACCAATCTTCTATATTTCCTTAGACTGTGTAAAAAAAGTTTACTCTAATTTTTTTTAAACTTATTCTTCAGGAATGTATCTATTGTGTAAAAAGAGAATTGAATGTATATTTTAAGCTTCAATATTTCTTTTGTAAAAATTTGTAAAAGGGAAAAAAGTATTTCTGATTTATGATTAAACTTATCTATAACAGGGGTGAGCAACCTTTTTAATCAATGGGCCAATTTAAATTTTAAAATTTTTTTGCGGCTGGAGATGAGGGGCATAAATTTGATTCTGGATCTTCTAGATAAAGATATATACACAATTCTATTTTCATATGAATTTTTTTTATGTGATTTGTTTTTGATTTAACATTGACCCAAATTTAAAAAAAAAAATATTTTCGTATTACAGTGAATATGGTGTTTGCATTGCATTATTCACTTCCATGTTGTTTTTTGTTCCAATTAGAAAAGAAATTTCTGGGGATTCTCCTAATTATATATAACTTCAATAGGGAATTTGTTTTGTCTGCATTTTGAGTTTGGCATTTAAAGTGAAAAGTACTTTTTGATGTTTTATTAAATTTTTTATTAAAGTTAAAACAAAATTTGTGCATGCATAAATTTATTAATTTTGCTGAAAAAGTCAATAAATGATAAGCTATAATTTTCAAACCGTTTTGTCAAACATGATTCCTAATGAGGAATGAGCTGGAAAGTTTCAAAGTGATCTGAAGTCATTAATGGCTTCTTATAGAGAATTATATAATGGTCTAGCTAAAATACGAAAACAATGATTCATAACTAAATTTGTTCTTAAAACCGTTAAAACATCGGCACACAAGAAACTATTGCTAATTTTGTTCAAAAGATCACAGAAAGGATTTCACCAATGGAATAGGATGATGATAATCAAGATATTTCTAATGATAGCAGTGATATTGCTGTCTTACGTAAATGTATGTGTTTATTGTCAAAAAGTGACAATGAATAAAATCTTATGTGTAACTCGTTATTTTGTCTAATTTTTGTGATAATAAATTAGTAACATGTTATTTTTCTTTTCAAATGATAATTTACTTTATATAATTCATTTTTATATACATGTGCAATCTTCATGAAATAAAAAATGCAAGCATGAAAAAACGATAAGATTCTAACATTATTTTTCCTATGATTTATTGTATTATTTTTGCTGATTTTTTTTAGGTCCGGAACCAATCTTCGATTTTTCCATAGATACAGTATATCTTTTTATATAAATTTTTTTACACGTATTCTTCAGGAATGTATCTATCATGTAAAAACAGAATTGGGTGTATTACCATGCAATCAGCTGACAAATTTATTATGAATTTTTAATAAAAAAAACTCCCATTGTAAATTTTATATGATAACTAAATTATTATTAGTTATCATATACAATTAATAACTAATACAATATGCTAAAATTAATTATAATTAATTTCAGCATATTGGTATATGAGAAACATTAGCATTTTTGGGCTATGGAAGAATTATAATTTTTCTGTTTAAACCTAATAATAAAAAAATTTTTTTGTCAAGTAAAGCAAAAATAGTATGTTTTCTTTGTGGTGTCAATTGTACTTATCTTGCATTGTGACACAGTCAAGGAATAATGATTATAACTCTTGTAGATTGTGCTTATATAGCTGAAAGTAACAGCTAATGCAATATTACATCATCTATATGTGCCAATCTTACCTGATGTAATATGCAAAAATATTTCCATATATACTGAAATACTTTAGATATTAAATAAAAGTAAACAACAAGCCACATAAGTAAGATAAATTGTTTATTCAAAAACGTTTTCGGCTATCCACGTAGCCTGCCTCAGTCGTTTTTGAATAAACGATTTATCTTACTTATGTGGCTTGTTGTTTACTTTTATTTCCATATACTTAGATTATTTGGATGATACAATTTTAAGGGATTATTCACTTTCTTTGAATATTAGTATAATTATCTTAAGCTTTCAAGTTCTGCTGCTCATAAATTAACATAAATAATTTAACAAGCACTTTAAGATATTGTTAATAATTGTATTTTTACCAATAAATTTTAGTATTCTTGCTTAAAACTAATAATTAACCTATGAATATACCATTTATGATTTAATAATTGAAGTATAATTTTTAACTAATTTATCTAAATAAAAAATTGCCTTGGCCAGAATTGAACCAAGGAAATATTTCAGGCTAATATTCTGATATTCTAACTTCTAGACCACTGAGGTTTTAGCAGTTAGAACATCAATTAAGATTGGTTCTTCACACATTAAGAAATTCTAAATTTGAAATAATAATTATAGACATATTAAACGTTCAATCAGACTGCACCAAATACAAATTACAAGCAAAACTACACAAGAGAAAGATATAAATAATACAAATTCATGAAACCTGATTAATTAATCTTTAGAAATCAATTACAGCTTAATCTATATCAAGTATTCCCTAAAAAATAAAATTCACTTCTAAAAATATTTTTCTTTTTATTTTATATAATACAGATAGTCCTTGACTTATAACTACTTATACTTACACAATGGCAATATTATAGAAAAATTCTGTGAACAATTCCAGAGTTCAAGTCCTGGATCAATATATATATATACTAGAAATTACCTGCTCATATAAATGAGTGGAAATATAATCATGTGATTTAATCTAATAATACTGTATTTAACAACTAAAACACAACCAAATTCGTGTAGGGAATCTATCGATGAGGGAATCGTAAAATAGCATTTATTATTATGTTACAGCACCATCTGCGAATTCTGTCTTTTTAGAGGAACTACAATTTCAATGTAATTTCTATTCTTTAATTTTTAAATTATTAATAACAACAAATAATTTGGGATGTCGCAGACATCCAAAAATTAGACCTTTCTAAAAATAGACTATTTATAGAAATCAGTACAGTAGCTCAACTGAAAAAGGGACATCCAGCCAGCCATGTTTGACTATTAATATATGATGGAAATAATCCTTTTTTTTTGTGTCTGGTTCTTATAGATTTTTATTCAGTATGTTTATTAAAATAATATATAGTGTCCTAATAAATATTAATAGTGATAAAGCCACAAATTTTGGGCATTTTAACCTTTTGCCCTCCAACTCCTAGCTATTACTGAATAGATTGAGATTGCATAATTTATAGTACTAACGTATAAGGTATTTATCTAGTTTTTACAAACTATATAATATAACATTGTAAATTATTTGATTTTTTTATTTCTTTTAACATTTCTTTATTTTTATGCATAAATTAATAGTTTTACGAGAAAATTATTAGAAGTTAATATAACTTAATAATTATATCAGAAAATGATCTTAATTTTTATTTACTGTGTCAGTTTTAAATCCATATTTTATTCCAAGTTATAGTAATATATAATAAATTTCTTTATTATTAATTAATCTATTATCTAAATTTATAAAGAAATTTATTAAAATATCTGACACTAAGTTATTTTGCATTACATAATTTCAATTCATAGATATTATGCTGATAAAACATATAAAATTATTCATTTAACTCACTTTTTTGATAAAAGTTATTTAAATCTTATGATAAATATCATTTTTATCAACTGTACTATTACATTTTATTTAAAAATCATCTTAACTGGTAACAGAATGTATATAAATTGCATTCAAAACAGTATCAATTTGAAAATTTGAGAAGCATACAATTATTGTATACTGGGATTTTTATAAACACACATTCTTTGTTAACAAATATGTATTATGAATTAATGATTAAACTAGAATTTTCAACTAATTTATCTGAAGAAAAAGGGGCCGAGGTGCATTATGAATTATTGCATGTATGGATGATATTTAACTTATACCATTTTAAACAACTCTGCTTAAAATAATTTTAAGTTCAACATATTAAAAAAATAAACTAATGCATACATATATATGAAATAAAAATACAATGAGGAGACTATCTTTAAGTAAACAATCCAAAACTCACCATACTTTAAAAATACACCAATGCAAAGTCGCAAATTCTAACAATTAACAGTAATATTAATTATAAACTAAACCTAATGGTCTAACGACTCTGCAAATCCAGAGTTTGGCCTGAGCTCAGGTCTTTTACTACATTCTAAATTTAAATATATTAATTCCAAACAATCTAAATCAAAACTTGACATTTAACCAGCAAAAACAAAACAACCAGAAACTTACAACTAGAAGTATCAATTAAGTGTTATCATTAATTTATTAACTGACATCATAAAAGGAGACGGACATTTGTTAGCAAGACTGGTCTATGCTTACAACTCGCATTAATTGAATATTTGCTCGCACTAAGTGAAAAACGGTATCATTTTTATAAGTCGCACTAATCGAATATCGTAACTGAAAAACGGTATCAATTTTATAAGTTGAGATCGGAAGAGCGTCGTGTAGGGTCTATGCTTACAACTCGCATTAATCGAATATTTGCTCGCACTAACTAGTCTATGCTTACAACTCACATTAATCGAATATTTGCTCGCACTAACTGAATCTATGCTTACAACTCGCATTAATCGAATATTTGCTCGCACTAACTGAAAAAAAGATATCATTTTTATAAGTCGCACTAATCGAATATCGCATTATTCAAACTCACACTAATTGAATATCGCACTAATTGAGGCCTCCCTGTATAAGAATTTTCTGAAAAACGATGTCAATTTTATAAGTCGCACTAATCGAAATCGCATTATTCGAACTCGCAAATTTTTATAAGTCGCACTAATCGAATATCGCATTATTCGAACTCGCATTTTATAAGTCGCACTAATCAAAATCGCATTATTCGAACTCGCACTAATTTTGTAAGTCGCACTAATCAAATATGGTATCAATTTTATAAGTCGTACTAATCGAAATCGCATTATTCGAACTCGCACTAATGAGGCCTACCTGTACTAAAATAACATATCACGTAATATTATTATTTTTTAAAAAATTTATGCTCTATAAAGCTCCACAGAGAAGAATTGTCATTTCAAGTTTTAAATTAGATAAAAAAGTCAATGTAAAAAGATTAACATTTTAAAGTCAGTGTAAAAAGATCTTTAATGTAATACACTCCTAATATAATTTAGCTAAGGAAAGAGCTATAAATCAAATATCCAAAGCCAAATTAACCCTCAGTATGATAATTTAAAATAATTATTAAAATTAAACTAAAATTTTAATAATTATAGTTCATAATTTTATTAATTATATTCATAGCTTATTTTAAATTAAGCTATGGTGCCATCATATAGTAATTAATAATTAGACTAAATTTTTAACTAATTTTCCTGACATTTAAAATTTGCCATTACCCAGAATCAAACTGGGAACTCTGGGATAGACAAACATCATTCAGCAATTGAGCAACAATGCAAACAGAAGACATATGTATGCAAGAGATTGAGAAGATTTTGTAGTGATGATAGCTATGAAAAAGAATGACCACTGATGATATTAACAACAGCTATAAATAATGCATAATATGTATATTTATTATTATCATTTATAAATGATAATATTATGCTACCAACAGTAAGAGCAGTAATAAAAGTCAATTCTGTCAATTTATTTAAAATTTATCTGCCTCAATATCTTAACAAATTAGACTAACATATGGTATCAGGTATATTTCCATTTCAGAAAGCTTATATAATGATTAATTTCAGAAACTTATCAAGCTAGGCTGATACCAATATTCCCAGGCAAGGCACTATAGCCTTGATTTAAAATAATTAAAATTACAGTTTAATTTTAATAATTAGTTTAAATTATTTTACTAGCTGTCAATTTAGATTTGAATACAAGTATCCTTCCTATAACATGAATTTGCTCTAATACAATTTGAAAATTGCAGAATCCTCATATAACACAGTAATTCTACAACACAGTTGTAGAATTACTTAACACACTTAGAAAATTATTTAGGGTGCCCACGTTTCTGTGGACCAGGCATTTTTCTCGAAAACTATCGGGTATACGTGAAAACTGTAAAACACGTGTCCTGTTACATTTTCCTTCCAAATAAAAATCCGTCCTTAATATTTTTTTCTGCGCATCCTCTCGCGCAGCGCGTGCTTCAACTTTGTTTTCTCTAATGCAAGTGTATTAGTTTTCTAACGGAATCCGAATCCTCCATTTTTTTGTGGAATTTTCGTAGGAGAATTATTTTCCTACGATCGATATTTTAGGAGATATTTAGGAATAAAGGACCCATTCAAAAGGGCACAATTCTTGCCCACGTTTCTGTGGACCAGGCATTTTTCTCGAAAACTATCGTGTATACGCGAAAACTGTAAAATACATGTCCTGTTACATTTTCCTTCCAAATATTTATCCGTCATTAATATTTTTTTCTGCGCATCCTCTCGCGCAGCGCGTGCTTCAACTTTGTTTTCTCCAATGCAAGTGTATTATTTTTCTAACGGAATCCGAATCCTCCATTTTTTTGTGGAATTTTCGTAGGAGAATTATTTTCCTACGATCGATATTTTAGGAGATATTTAGGAATAAAGGAACTATTAAGAAAGGCAAAATCTGATCTATGATATTGTCAGTTCTAATGTTTTTGTATCAAGCAACTAATAAAGTTCTGTCGGATTTTTCACTACAAGGAGAAACATGATAATATGAAGAAAGATATACAGAATATCTTGTATACAGTAGAGCGGTTTTGAACAACGCGTGTTTTGATTTTACGCGGTTTTTATTATTACACATATCAACATTGGCAATCATGATCGGCGATCCCCAAGCGCCGTAGGTGATAGTCGAGAGCTACGTTTATGCAATAGTTTTTGGATTGGCTCTCATGTTTGACTGATATTTTCGGAGATATGTAAGAATAAAGAACCATTCAGATAGGCATAATTTGATGCCATCGTTTCTATGGATCAAGCATTTTTCTTGAGTAGTGTCTACGTATTTTTTCCAGTAATGCCGAAAACTTAATAAGATTTATGATTATTATTCCCTACTTCCTAAAATTGTTTCAAAGTATAAGATTATTGGAGAATCCATTTAAAATTCTTTTTCATATTAGAATAATACGTTATACTGAACCAAGGATTTGTCTATTGGCTTTCATACTGCCAGCCACCGAATTTACGAATAAACAAATTATTTACGATATGTAAAACCATATCATAGATTATTTTTTATAGATTGTTTAATGACAATGATTTAAAGTTGAGATATTTAATTGTAGTTACGTATACATACTATCATAATTTTTTAATAAAAATCATAGATCTCAATTTTAAATTATTCCTATACAAATTATTATAACTCACTGTTGAAATTTTTGATGTTGAGGACTGTAAATTTCATTTTATAAATTTTAGTGGAAACGAGAATGTGATATTTTCACCTTTTCTGTTTAAAATAGTCGATGTTAGTATTATGATGAGCACTTGAATGCCCTGCCTCTTAATAATCATAGATTGAAAAATTACGCAAAAAAAATTAAAAGTTTTTCTCAGATTATTCTGTAAGATTGAAAAAGATGTGAATATGTCAAGACATAATTTTACTTTTATACATACTGTATAAACTTAATCACATTTTGAATAATTTTAAGAAAAAATTTATTTAAAGAAGGAATTAAAAATGGTATTACTGAAAGAAAATAGAGAAATTTATCAGGCAAACCAATAACGTTCTGTTTGATTTTCACCTGATTAAATTGCATACACTCCCCACAGCATTCCTTCAGAGATGAGATAGATCGAGGAAGCTAATGGATTATTGAATGTTTCCGCTCATAATTGGCTAGTAGTGGTCACCACAGTTAAAGAGGGACGTCAGCGAACAGGTCAAACATGGAAACTTCAAACAAGTTTATACGGACCTGTATGCTATAAATATAAACTGGGAACGAAAGCTTGCAGCGTGAAGAAAAATATGCACAGGCATTCGATAGAGATGTGGTAAATGACCGGCCAGTATAACAGTAGTTTAACAAATTTAAGGACAGTGATGAATCTTTCCAGGACACAGCATGTACAAGACGTCCACAATCTGTAGACAAAGAGACATTCAAAACTGCTATTGAGTCTGATAGTGGCCAAACGTGAAACATTGGGAGAAGCATTCAACTGCAGAACAAAAAACCATTCGACCACACCTCCATCAGTTTGGGAAACAATATAAAGTGCGATGATAGATCCCAC
>AYEL01061692.1:0-25400 GCA_000484575.1 Olivierus martensii
AAAAAATGGAGGATTCGGATTCCGTTAGAAAAATAATACACTTGCATTGGAGAAAACAAAGTTGAAGCACGCGCTGCGCGAGAGGATGCGCAGAAAAAAATATTAAGGACGAATTGTAATTTGAAAGGAAAATGTAACAGGACACGTGTTTTACAGTTTTCGCGTATACCCGATAGTTTTCGAGAAAAATGCCTGGTCCACAGAAACGTGGGCACCCTGTATTTATTGGATTGTTTGAAAAGTTATGATGCATTTTTTTCTGTTTTTAAAAATGTATTTATTTATATAAAGAGCAAAGATCAATCAAAGATATATAGCCCATTTTGCTCAATAACCTTTTGCCATCTTTCAGGGAGCTTCATAATTTCTCATTCATAGAAGGACCTCTCTTTATCGGCAAAAAACTGAACAAGGTGCTGATTTACAGCCTCATCTGAATTGAATGTTATATCACACAAGGAGTTTTGAAGAGAGCAAAACAAATGAAAATCTGATGGTGCAAGGTCAGGAGAGTATGGTAGGTGTGGCAACACATCCCATCCAAGCTCCAATATTTTTTGGCAGGTGATCATGGATTGTTTGAAAAGTTATGATGCATTTTTTTCTGTTTTTAAAAATGTATTTATTTATATAAAGAGCAAAGATCAATCAAAGATATATAGCCCATTTTGCTCAATAACCTTTTGCCATCTTTCAGGGAGCTTCATAATTTCTCATTCATAGAAGGACCTCTCTTTATCGGCAAAAAACTGAACAAGGTGCTGATTTACAGCCTCATCTGAATTGAATGTTATATCACACAAGGAGTTTTGAAGAGAGCAAAACAAATGAAAATCTGATGGTGCAAGGTCAGGAGAGTATGGTAGGTGTGGCAACACATCCCATCCAAGCTCCAATATTTTTTGGCAGGTGATCAAACTTGTGTGTGGTCTTGCATTGTCATGATGGAACACAACTCCTTTACAATTAATGAGCTCTGGACGTTTCTGAATGATGGATTTGTTCAAAATGTTCAATTAACAACAGTACACTTCTGAATTGATTGTTTAGTTCCTTTGTAGAATATCAAAAAACATGAAACATTTAAAATCCCACCATACTGAGATCATAATCTACCTCTGATGAATGACTGCTTTTGATGTCGTTTGAGATGGATCATCATGCCAGGACAAGATTGTTTGTGCACCGCATTGTTGTAAATGATCCACTTCTAATCACTAGTTATCATGCATGCCATCAAATGAACTTCTCCAAGTTTATGAGAAACCCAAATATTGAGCTTGCTTAATGTATCCCAGCTACTTCAGATGGTCATGAATGGTTGAATGATGGATGTTCAATGTTTCTTCAATCTTTCGTATCATGTAATGATGATTTGGCTCAATTAATGCCTTTATTTTATCGTCATCAACCTCAGTTGGCCTTGCTGACTGAGAGCATTGTTGAGATCAAAGTCACCAGCACAGAATTTCATGAACCATTGTTGGCACTGACATTCTTGTAGAGTAGGCATGCCAAACTCATTTTAATTCAAGGGCCATTTAATGAGTCTGTAAGATTTCCACGGGCCATATCACATTTAAATCTTTTTTTAATTACATTTTAGAATAAGGATTCAGAAATATAGATAGAATAATTAAAAACATTGTGTAATCAAATGAACCTATTACAAAATATATAATTACTACATACAGTAATTGCTTTTAATTATACGTTTTTTAATTCGATTCCTCGCTATCAATCTTTAATTTTCTATTAAGTGTTAAAAGTCACATTTTCTGAATAAAAACAAAAGTTTTCCATTAAAATTTTAAAAATTCAAATATCCATAACTATTTTACATTTTTTAAATAAGTTAAAAACATAAATAAATCTTTAACAAAACGTTATCATGTCCTTCAAAGAGGGATTATTTGGAACTTGATTATTGTATTTGTCTATCCAAAAAACACAGATTCTCATTTATGGCTTTTTGTTTTTTGGGAAGAAATTTCACACAAAACGATGTAGTCCTTATAAGAAAGTACTTAGTTTATGTCACCGATCTGAAACATCAGTGTCATCTGTACATATATATCGATAAGGCCAATCGAAAAATATTGTGCAATTACATTTCATTAAAATCAAACTAATGTGTAAAAGTATATGGCATAGCTACGATGTGAGAGTTACTTCCTATTATCTCATAAAATACTGTTCTCATTTTCATTTTGGTTAAGAGCATTGGGGGGCCACAAAAAATCATACTGAGGGCCGCCAGTTTGACACCCCTGTTATAGAGCATTGTTACCATAAACTTTATGCAACTTTTCACAAGCTTGATGCATGTTTTTCCCTTTACGGAAGTAAAACAATAAAATATGGCATTTGCTCTTCCTTCTTCAACTTCTTGTAAAATTTGTAAAAATTAAAAAAAAAAAAAAAGAAAAAATTGGATCAATTTTATTTTAAATGAAGCTAAAAATATCAGCTGTTAAATGACATAACAATAACATAGATGCGAATAACTCTATACTTCCAAAAATGAACAATCGCCATCTGTTACGAAAATGCATCATGATTTTTTAGACAATCTAATATTCTCCTCTAGCACAAAACATTTTCATTAATTTTTGTAAATCCACACTAGGGGCACACAATACATACATAAAATACAATCATTGGGAAATACTTTGCTAAAATTAGCCATAAATACAATTTTGTTAGTTTGCCGTGAGAGGGACCATATGTAGTCTATTTTAGATTTTGATTTGAAATTGAGTTAATTGTTGACCATTGAGTATTTTGTGTTCCAAATGTTCATAATTTTGTTAGTTTGCCATAAGAGGAATAATGTGCAGTCTATTTTCTATTTCAGTTTAAAATTGAGTTAATTGGTGACCATTGAGTATTTTATATTTCAAACGTTCAATTTTTTGATAAAAAAAATAAGCTTTTATTCTTCAATAGAGGAATGTGAAAGAGAAGAAAAACTTCTTTATTCATAAACCTTCTTTACAAATTTTGTAAAGAGAGCAGAAGATACACAAATTTTAAATTCATAAAAAAGTTCAGAAAGTGAAGTTGATATTGTTAAAGAACTTGAATGAAAAATGTTTTTATTTTTCAATAGAGATTGTGAAAGGGAAGAAAAACTTTTTTATTCATAAATTTTTCTTGGTATATGTTAACGAACGATTGTTTTCTAGTGGATTGTAACGAGTTAGATTACAGATTTTCTGAAGAGTAAAAGATACACAAACTTTAAATGCATAAAAAAAGCTCAGAATGTGAAGTTGATATTGTTAAAGAAAAAAATGTTCTCGTTTTAATGAAACAGTGGCAAGGAAGTATAGGCTATATATTTTTTCTATCCTTTTGTTTTATTTATATTGTTTTTATTTGGGTTTTTATGTATACAGTGGATTCCACTTAATTGGGACACGTCAGGACTAAGCCATTTTGGCCCAATTAAGCAGCTATCCCAATTAAACGAAGTAATACATATTTTATTTTAGAATTTATTAATTCATAGGTAAATAAATAATAGGTAAAAATAATAATTAGGTACCTATTTTAATGCTTTATTAAAATAGATATCTAATTATTAGTTTTTTATCGATCTCCTCTGAGTTTTCCTTCATCATTGTGCTGCTGATATTCATTCTTCACCCACTAACTATATCCATTGATCTAATGCTTCTTCGACTTCTGGATCCTTTCCATCATGCTTTTCATTTGGATGTTCCCGGAATTTCTCTCTCTAATGCCCACTACTTATGCATTTGTTTTACTTGTTGTAGGAGATGTGGTATGGTGGATTTTGGTTTATTTCAGTGAGTCTACCATGGCTTGTATTGAATGACCTGCTTTTAATTTTATCCAGCCAAGCAATTTTGCTCGAAAGTGTAAAATTCTTTATGGCATCTTTGCAGATTTAAAAATTTTAAATAAAATCGATACTGTAAATGAATATCGCTAAGGTACAATGGCAGACTCTTAAGTAGACGCACACTTGCCAGACTCACCACGACAGATAGTAGACTCTTAAATAGATGCACACTTGCAGATTCACGATGAGATAATTGATTTTCATCATGCTAGTGTTGCTGAATACAGTATTGTTATGCATTATTTATCAACAATGATATTTACTTATAATTTTTCTAAAGAATGGGTGTTTATATTAGTGTGGCGACATTGTGTCAACGATGTGTATGTAATAGGACCTGAAAAAACGACTCGCTCCATTGTGCTAGTCTGTATTGTCTTGTAGAAAGGTCAAACTAAAAAATTACCAGTAGAATAAAATGTTATAATTTTTATATAAGGATTTTTTTAAGAAAGCACACAACAAGATATATAGTGTTGCCATTGTTATAAAAAGAACTTCCACTTAGATGAAATATCTTACAGTTCAAACTAGCACTAATCAAAAGTGGAAAAAATACACAAAGTTAGGAGCGCTTTCGACTTTAATAAGCCATCTTCAACTACATCTTACATACAAAAGATCTTAGAACATAAGAACGCTTACTAGAACAATTCAAAGTTTAAAAAGTACAAACAATAAAATGATAAAATAAATTACAAAAAATTATTAATTAAATTAACTTTAATAGTACAAACAATAAAATGATTAATAATTTTTTGTAATTTATTTTATTAAATTAACTTTAAGAACTAATAAAAGTTAACAGACTTTTAATTATTAAGAATAAAAATCAGTTGACAGAAGACACAGTTGTGGGGATGATGATACTGTGGAACACATTGTCTGCGATTGTAGCTTCTTTGATTCGTGGCGGAGAAAGCTGATAACACATTTCCATAACAACTCATACCCTGACCATTCCCATTACATATGCTTTTTAAAGATCAACAGACAGAAAATCTCACTAAAACATGCTTCATTGAATCCTCCATAAAATATGGTCCCACAAACAGCATCATTTAGAACTTCCTTCTTTAACATAAACAGATACACATTTCTTGGGTCTGGGATTTGGTTGTTTCTATCTGTTTATTTCTGGCATTGATGTCTTCTTCCTGTGGGTAAATTGGGGTTACCAACGGTTTGAACTTTTCTTTTCCACTCATTCTCCTTATGTTATAGCAGTCAGGATTGGATGATTGGCACTTGTTGTTTCTACATTGTCTTTCCTTCTATTGCCTATAATGACCACCCTTTTTTCATAGTTCACATGTTTTGTTTACTGGTCTTTCAGTAGAATACATTGACCAATTGGAATTTTATATTAAGTTAAGAAATAATAGTAGACAGTTGATGGTATTATTATCTGCTAAACTCGGTTTTTCTGATTCTTTCAGTTTTGAGGACTGTTATTAGTGTTTTTATGTTAGGATTGGTTTTGATGTTTCCTTAACACTTTTGAGGGCTGTAATTGGTGTTAGTCGGCTTTCTCTAGTTGTAGTGTTACAGTTGGACTTCTGTGATTCTTTTGCAGGATTGATATCAATCACCGTTTATGGGTTTCTTGTAGGTTCATTCTTTGTTTTTTCCTTTTGTTTCCTCACTTGTTAAAGTTGACTTTAGCCTTTCCAAAGTTTTTATGGTGTTTCCATCTGTTTCTTCAATTGGCTTGAATTTCTAGAGTTAGTTGTTTGCTTCCGCAGTATTTCTTGGTGTCACCTGTTTCCTAGTGTTTCATACTTTTGATTTTTCAATAGTTTTCTTTTCTTTTGATTTTAGCATGTTTCCATTTGTTTACATCTGTTTCTATTGTCTCCGATCACTTTATTTGGTGTCAGATTTCCAATTTCATCAGATATAATGCCAGTGGCGTAGAGTGAATGTTTGTGTGAATGGATTCTTATCCAGGGGCAAACTGCCCTCCAGTGCACTTTTCAGCTGATTTTTCTCCACTGATGAACTTCCATTGGTTTTTCCTGATGGCTGAGGTGCATTGGTGGTATGTTTACTCCCATACTTTCTTTCCTGTGGGAGTAGAGATATCAGAATATTTAGGTTAGGTCTGATTGGTTTTACTAACACCTTCTATCCTATCAATTCTTAAGCTGAGTGATTGTGGTATGTTGATTGTAGATATAAGTCTAGTCATAAGTTACTAACATAATAACATTTTATTTAATTAAAAATAAAATAAAAAATAAAATAAAAATACAAAATATAAAAAAAAAATAAAAAAATATTAGTCTTAGATATTAACATAGTTATAAGTCTTTTACTAACTTGAGATAAGCTTCCTCTTAACATAGTTCTAGATATACTACTAACACAGTTCTAGGCCTCTAATAACATAGAGTCTTAGATATTAACATAGTTATAAGTCTTTTACTAACTTGAGATAAGCTTCCTCTTAACATAGTTCTAGATATACTACTAACACAGTTCTAGGCCTCTAATAACATAGTACTTAATATCTACTAACATAGCTCTAAGCTTCTACCTAACATAGAATAGGTTGTTAATATTCCTCTATACAGGGTTAGGTGTTCACGTGTGTCATCATGTAGATTGAGTTGGAACGGGCCTTTGCTTCTATATTTTTGCATTTATTTTTTGCCTATAATGGCTCCCTTAGTACTCTATTTGAGTGGAAAGGGACAATCATTATTAGCCACCAAGCTTGCCATACAAAAGAAAGAAAAAGAAAAGACCAGCTGAAACGTTGATATTTGGGTTCCGCATGTTCTCAAAGAAAGATTTACTCTATTGCATCGACATTTGTGATTTGCTGCTCAAACGTGAAGAAAATGATTCCTTTCTGAAGCAGATCATAACTGTTGATGAAAAATGGATTGTTTACAAAAAAGTTGAATGCAAGTGATCATGGAGCAGAAGAAATGAACCGGCTCAAAACATTCCAAGACCCCATATTCATCAAAAAAATGATACTCTTTGTTTGGTGGGATTTCAAGGAATTTATTTTTTTTGAGCTTCTTCCATACAATTCCACAAGTAATTCAGAATTGTACTGCCACCAATTGGACAAATTGTGTGATTCCATCAAGCAGAAGTGGCCAGAATTGATTAACAGAAAAGAATAGTGCTTCACTATGACAATGCCAAACTTCATATAAGTTTGATGTCTTGTCATAAGCTGTTACAGCTTGGATGGGATGTGCTACTATACCCACCATATTTACCATATCTGGCCCCTCCGATTATTACTTATTCCAGTCTTTACAGAATTTTTTAGAGGGCAAAACATTTACAGTAGTTTAAATGAGGATGTCAAAAATCACTTGGTTCAGTTTTTTGCAAGAAAAGATCAGAAATTCTATGAACATGGAATCATGCTACTACCAGGAAGAGGGCAACATATGTTGGATTAAAATGGTCAATATATAATTAAATAAAATATTTATATACTATAAAAAAATTGTCGTTCATTTTCATGAAAAAAACGAAATTACTTTCCGAACAACCCAATAATTGAAAAAAAGGCATTCATCTAGACTTAAAAATTTGTCAAAATAAAATTTAGGAACATTTATTTAACATTATACTAAATAAATAATAGGAATAATAGGAAATGAATTTCTCATAAATAATAACAGGAGTTTTTAATTAAATTTTAGTGACAAAAATTTTTTCAGTTTAATAATATATACAGGTAGTTTTCATTTAATGAGTTCAGGGTTTGCAAGTTTTTACTGAAATATGAACATTAATTGCAATAAATAAATACTAAACATTCATAAAAGGCATTTTAAACCTGCATATCTGCACAAGATACAGTATGAATGGATTTGTAGCAAAAAATCTATTATCTGCTATGAAATCAGAAAAATCAAAATGGCAACTGAGATACAGAAGTATCTTGCTCTTTGAATTTATTAGCACATTAAATATTAAATAACTTTAATTCCTAGATTGTATCTAAGGCAGTAGTTCATCTATATAAAAGCTCATCTGCTTATCTGTTAATAATAATGAATAAAAAATTCTTTAACATTTGTATGCATAAATAATTTCATTATTATTATAATTTGCTTGATTTTAAATTGTATGTTTTTATTTCTTTAGATAAATAAATCATTGATTAATTATAAACAATTTTGTTGATTTTGTTAAGTTAATTCTTTTATGGTCAAATTTCATTACTGAGAATGAAATCCTTGATTTTAACATTATGTCTATGGGAAATTGATTCTTGGTTTAAGAACAACTAATATAGAGCACAATTGGTAGTAGTGACTTCCAAACTATTTTATTTCACAAACGAAGTACTTTCGGTCTATCCACTAGACCATCGTCAGCGTTATATTAACATACAAAGAACATAAAAAGAATACAATATTTGTTCTTGTAATTCAAATTTAAACTGAAAAAAAGTATTAAAATTAAGTATTAAATTAAATAAAGTATTAAGATTAAAATTAGACCTAAAGTACTTCGTTTGTGAAATAAAATAGTTTGGAAGTCACTACTGCCAATTGTGCTCGATCGTACACATAAAAATGCTTAGCGAGGGCTGTAGAAAAGGTAGCATTTTTTATATCATTACGATGTTCAGCTAAATGGGTGGAGAGCGATCTGGTAGTACAACCTACGTACACTTCTTGTCTGTCACAGTTCTTGTTATAAACCAGAATTACATACGTGCCTGCTCTTTTTGAAGTTGGTAGTGGTGGTTTAGTATTTTTTAAGTTATGAAAAACCATGCTTAACCGTGTAAACGGTAGAGATTTATTATAATCCTTTAACTGATTGCATATGGGTTGTAAGGCTTTATGATAAGGAAGTGGATGTAAAAAGGTTGAAGAAGGGTGTTGTGAGCCCCTAGGAGATCTATTATCTATTTGCATATTGTTAATAATAGACTTATTAATATTGTAAACAAGCGATTCGTCATAACCATGTAACACAGCTTGGTTAACTATAAGAGAGTACTCGGCCTGCTTACTAGCATCATCTGAACAGTGCGTGTGCAGTCAGTTTAAAAGAGAACGGATAGCTGCAACTTTATAACTAAAGGGGTCATTAGACCATCTAGGGATGAAAACCTTAGTGTACGTAGGTTTTCTAAACACTGACATGTGGACCCTCTTTTTAGAAACTATAATATTAACATCTAAAAAATGTACATTATTAGCCGAGTGCTGGTCTAGAATAATGCGCAATCCAAGGGGCTCATTGTTGAACAGATCAAGAATAAAGCTTACATTATTTGAACCATTATAAATAAAAAATAAGTCATCAACATACCTACTAAAGAATTTAACATTATTATGTAAGGTAGAGGAGACCCGTTGTTCGCAATTCCTGACCACTAGTTCCACTATAATTCCGGCCATAGGGCCTCCAATAGGGACTCCTCTAGTCTGCTTTATAATATCGATCTCCATAAACGAAAAAGGAATTATATAACAAGAAATGGGAAACGTCTCTTAATGTAGCAGCCGAGACATTTAAACCTGATGTATGCTCCAAAAGGAATGAAAATTAATGAAAATCTACCTACCACTGTACCAACACAATGGTTTCTCTGAAACCAATTTTGCAGTGTGCTGCTAAATTTTAAAATATTGAAAGGTGTTTCTCAACAGAACAAAGGTTGAAAACCACTGATCTAGACAAAATTATCGCACACTTGAAATCCTGCTAATTGACATGACTGTAAAGCAAACTTAATCTCTAAAGAAAACAAGTAATTTTGTTTTAATTGATTATAAACTTAACAAAATATATGAAATACAATATTAAATATCAATATAGTTCCCAAATTTACTGCTTTAGTTGGTATCTTACTGATAATTTACTATTTATACAGCACTAAAAAGCAGACCAAAATGAATCAATAACTTTTTATTATGAGAAACGTTTTCTGCTTTCTTAATCCATCTTCAGTTCTTACAAAATCATTTGGGTTGCAGAACAAATTATTTTAGAACAAAGACAAAACGGTAGTATTAATTAACGAAGAACGAGAAAATTCTAATATTTAAATATTTAAAATTCATTTGTATTTATAATCAATCAGGATTACACAAAATTATAGACTAAAATAACACAAGGATAAATAAAATCACCACTAAAAACAAACTTAAAATTAGGTCTCTTGAAATGCAAAAGGAAACCAGTGCTATAACTAATATAGAGCAAAATGTTGAAGAGCTTAAAGCAAGGTTGAGAAAGAAGCACATAAAGAAATTAAGATGACTTTTTAAAGGGCAACTGAAGAAAAATAAGAAAAAGAATATTGAGTTAAATGAAGTAGCTACAATAATAGGAGACATAAATTTGCCGCAGTTTGTATAAGAAATCTTGAAGAAAGGACCCTCATATGACATAAAAACAATAGGAGCATGGAGAGACTTGATACCATTTGAGAGATTGATGAAAGACATGGATGACGTCACTAAAGAGAGGAATAGATGGAAATTTGTAGAAGTGAGATCCTACAGAAGAAGAAATAAAGATAAGATTATACAGGTAAGTAGAGAAAAGGCACAAATAAGAAAAGCTCAAGTTTGGATGAATGACAACAATATACCCCTGTCAAGAGAGGATAAATCAAAGAAAATAGTACTGATGAAGAGAGAAATATATGATAACTTTTTAGAAGAATATATAATGCAATCATGTGCAGAGGCTCTAGACAAAGATCCGACAGAATTATTAGAGAGAAGACTATTCAAATTAATGAAGAAGGAAGGTCTAAGAGAATCCAAAATCCAGTGTGCCCGAGCCTTTTTGCATATGCAAAAATGCTTTGTCTTTCAGACTCATAATACAGAAATGTACATCTCCACTATACAACCTGGAAAAGACCATATCTAAATGGATTAATATGAAGTTAAACAACTATCCTTATATGGTTAGCTTCTCGAAAGACTTTCTTAAGAAGTTAAAAGAAGTGTGCCTGAGAGGTAAAGAAACCATTGTAAGGTATGATTTTGAGAAGTTATACCCCTCATTAAACATCACCCTGACTTGTCTGTGCCTGTATAGATTCCTACTAAATAAGTTAGGGTTTGTTGTTTCTCCTGGAAAATTATGTAGAGAACTAGCAGATCTGTTATGCCATTACTCCTTTTTTAGATTTAAGAACAGATTCTATAAATATAAACTGAAGGAGTATCAATCAGGAGCCCCCTTGCGGGTGTCCTAGCTGAGATCTCTAGAGCAAATGCACCTGCACGACATTTTAAGTGAAACTAAGCTCTACCTAAGATACATAGATGACATATTTGTTATTTGGAGGGAAAATGATAAAACAGAAGCTTTGGAGGCTCTCTTCACACTCCCCAACTACGGTCTAACTTTATATTTGGAGCAAAAGAGTAAAGAAAGAATTCACTTCCTAGATGTAAATTTAGAAATAAAAAATCTTATTTTTGAGACAACAGTCTTTAGAAAGCCAACTAGTACTACAATAATTATACCTGAGTGGTCTAATGATAAATGGCATCACAAGAAAGCAGCCTTAAGATCACTTATAACCAGGGCACTTACACACTGTAGTAGTGATAAGCTATTAAACAAAGAGATTGACAATATAAAGTATATAGCCCAGAAGAATGGCTATAATAAATATTTGATTGACAAGCTATACAAAAACATAGAAAAGAAGCAAAGAAGGAACTAGCATGAAGATCAAGAGTGACAAAGCACTGAATGTGAATAAGCATAAAACCAACTAAGCTTTAACTACGCAGTAATTCCAGAGAATATTAGAGAATTCAAACAATAAATAATAATATAAAAATTAGTGATAGAAGACCAGCTTACAAGAGGGCTCCTATTATATTTAGTCTCCTTAAAAATGTAAAAGATACATACAACCAAGAAGATCGTGCAGGAGTATACAAAGTGCCAATAGAAAATGTAGATACTAGTCAGTTATATAGGAGCAACATCTAGGAACTTAAAAAACAGGATTAAGGAGCACAAAAGAGATGTAAAAAATGCTAATTTAACAACTACATTAGTGAGGAGACCTTACAAGCAAAACATAAATATAAAATGGAATGATAGCAGAGTAATAAAGCAAATAGATGATATAGAAAAGCTATACATGGTGGAAGAAATGCTGATCTATGAAGGCACTAATGAAGGAACTGTTATAAATGAAAGACAAACAAATAGCATCTCCAAAGCTTGGAAATTTGCTTTGGAAGATGTTCTCCAGTCTGATGGAGATACATAAGGCATAGCTTTAATACAACAGAGATATTCTAAGACTGAAATATAATTTTTAATTTTAATTTTGTTTTTAGTGATGATTTTATTTATCTTTGTGTTATTTTAGTCTATAATTTTGTATAATCCTGATTGATTATGAATACAAATTAATTTTAAATATTTAAATATTAGAATTTTCCCATTCTTTAATACTACCGTTTTGTCTTTGTTCTAAAATAATTTGTTCTGCAACCCAAATGATTTTGTAAGAGCTGAAAATGGCATAAGAAAGCCGAAAACATTTCTCGTAATAAAAAGTTATTGATTCATTTTAGTCTGCTTTTTAGTGTTGTAGAAATAGTAAATTATCATTAAATATCAAGGATTTACATTAGAAGTGATATCTGAAAACTTTATAAATGTCCTGGATTTGTTTCTTTATTACATTAAACATTGCAATAAGTAAAAATAGAATTGCATTAAAAATCAAGATTTTGCAGTCATATGTATTCCACTATATATGTATATAGTATATATATATATATACATATATACATATATAGTACAGTAATCCCTTACTCTTGCCATATTATATCATTAACCATAGAAATAATTGCATGCTATATTTGATCCTAAATTACATAATGCAAATTCCTATTAGAATGTACAGCTCCAGCCAAAATGTTTGTCACCTCACCGGATACGTTCGGCTTCCTTACAGCCATATTTTCAAAAAATCCCTAAAATATATCAAAAATTTAAAAGTCCTTTTCTGCTACTGTCAGTGGCGCCGAGAGAAATCCCGGGCGCCGGTACGAACCAGGTTTTGGGCCCATATATATATAATAAATTCTTATTGTTAGGAAGCGGCCTGGGCCCTTCAATCTTATAGGGTCCAGGGAATTTGTCTCCTCTTCCCCGCCCTCTCGGTACCACTGGCTACTGTCCCAATTAAGTGAAAAGTTGTCCCGATTAAGCATTTAAATTATGTATTAATTTATTAATTTGGTTTTCGTTCTTTCAGATTTGTCCCAATTATGCGGCCGTCCCAATTAAGCGGAATCCACTGTATATGTTTTCTTTCTTTATGTTTTGTGTTGTTAATATTCTTAATAAAAATTAAGTTTCTTTTGTGGAATTAAAGAAAGTTATTTGTTTTTAATTAGTTTTGGAATGTAACTTTCCTTTTTGTATTGGCTCCAGGTCTCATATAACAGTTTCACACAACACTGTATTTTTCAAGAACTTATCTACTGTGTTATAGGTGGGATATCTGTATTTATTTTTCTTGTTTATTTCTTTACATATTAAATAAATGTATAAAAACCTGAATTTTTCAGAAGTTTATAAATATATTATTAGTATTTATTTTTAATAAAAATTTGATATCGTGTGAGCAAATTTTCATTCCAAAAGTGTGCCCTATAAAAAAGTTCACTGTTTTATAGTTATATATATAGGGAATCACATACCCAATCCAAATTATATTATATTTAAGATAATTTTTAGCAGATAAAGCTGATAAAAATTCAGATAACAATATTAAAAAAATGCTTAAAAGAACCAAAATTATTATTTAATTATGATCTCATATAAACATTCGTTTTCATGAACATTCTGCACGATGGTTTTTACAAAGTATGAAGGGGGCCAAAAATTTCTTACCCTCATCATGATGTGGATGTGTTTAGGGATCTGAAATTTGCCTCTAACTCTCTCTTTTCTACATATCCATCTTCTAGGGCCGCACACTTCTCACCCTTGTAGAATAATTGTTTAATCCCATCTTTGTAGAACAAGACAGGATGACGAACCACTTTCCACAGCAATAATGCCATAGTAACTCCTCATTATTGAAAAAATTTCTTTCCCATAAATTTTTTCATCTTTCAAAACAGGAAGAAGTCTGAAGGTGCCAGGTCAGGAGAATACAGAAGATGGGGCAAGGTTTCATAACTATATTTGTGCAGAAAAGTGACTGTTTCTGCAGCTTGGTGTACAGGTGCATTATCATCTAGCAGCAACACACCTTTTGAAAGCAAACCATGTCTTTTTTCTTGATACTATTTCGTTTCATTGCAAGTTCCTGTAGTATGCCCTTGTTATTGTTGACCTTTTTTGTAAATAATCTGTCAATATAACACCTTTGCTGTTTCAAAACACAAACAATGTGCTCTTGCTGGGCAGCCTTCTCTTGAGTCATTCTGTAGGCTGGTGTGACCATATTTGAATTCCCATTGCCATTGCTTCACAGTCTCATATAATGGACATTCCTCATCATACACAGCTGACATTCTTCATGGATGTTTGTGCAGTTTTTCCTTAAAGATGAAGGAACTGTAGCACAGCTTGATACTTAGTTTTGTCTAGCATGATACCTTCTTCTGCTATCATTCTTTTAACACCAGTTTAATAGAACCTGTCAAAACAAAAAAGGCATGTGTATTAGTAAGACAGTAACCCAGTGTTTTCCAAACTGTGGGGCATGCCCCAATAGGGGGCACTAGTCTATTGCAAGGGGGCACAAAAATTAACAAAAACATCATTTTTGAGACAAACAAACAAAATCAAATTCAAATTTGTGTCAAAAAAATGAATCAGCAAAAGGGTTATAAATATGATACATATATTGATGTATCCAGAAACATTTTACTGTATTGAGAAAATTTGTGCTGAAAAACAAGCCCACTCATCACATTAATATTATGTTGTATTAAACATGTATTCTATTTTTCATGTTTTTTTATAAGATTTGTTTAATTGTATTAAAAATTATTATACCATAATAAATATATTTTTTTTATGTATAAGAACTTTATTTATACAAAATATAGTATATGGTTTTGTAGTATTAAATTGTAAGTAGAAAGTATTTATAAAATTAGACTGTTATGAAAATGAGGGTGTACCATTTTTTATGAAAAATGGGAGTGCAGTCACAAAAAGTTTGGAAACCACTGCAGTAATCTATCATTATTTATAATTACAGATCTATATCACACATATATAATGAGAGTAAGAACTTTTTGGTTTTTGATAATACTCTTTTGGTTCTTTTATGTATATTTTATTTATTATCAGGCATATTATAAATCAAGTTTTACTCTATATAAAATTTTGATATTTATGAAAAAAAAAATATATTCAATAGAAATTTTGAATTTCAAACAAATTGTAATGTTTGATTTAAAAGGAATAAAACTAATACAAAAATACAAGAATATTTACCTTATTAAATTTCTCAATAAAACAAAATAATTATTAATATTTTTATATTAATTTTTGTTTCTTTTAAATCAAAAATTTATTTAAAATTTTTATGGACTATTAGTTTGCATTTACAATTGTGCTTTTTTATATAGAATATACAGTAATACTGGAGGTCCCTGACTTGTAATGGTCCATATTTATGATGATGATTATTTATGACAAAAATCTATACTTACAGGATTGCCATCAATAATTTTGCAATAATGGCATCCAATCAACCAGATGATCAAGTTCTTGCCAGGATGGAAGTATGTTATATTTCCACCATTCAATATCTGTATTTAATTTCAGGGGTCTCATACTCCTAGATTTTTAGGTGGGGCTTTTATTTAATTATGATCTCATATAAACGTTCATCTTTAGGAACATTCTGCATGATGGTTTTTACAAAGTATGAAGGGGTGCAAAAATTTCTTACCCTCATCATGATGTGGATGTGCTAAGGATCTGAAATTTGTCTTCAACTCTCCCTTTTCTACATATCCATCTCCTAGGGCCACACACTTCTCACTCCTGTGGAATAGTTGTATTTAGAATGGGGTTGGAATGGGTCAAGAGACATTCCAACCCCATTCTAACTACATGGAATTCAGATTTCATATTTCTAAAAAATTTTTATGCATCTGGCCCAGACATCGATTGTTGGATTTTATAGTAGGTGTACTATAAAGTCCAACTGGCTCCACCATAGATGTGGATAGTTCATAGTTGGGTCTGGAATGGATACCATTATATAATAATCAACTTATAATTGGAAAGTGGTTTTTAAAAAAATAATTGCTTATTTTTCTAGAAACTTGGATAGTTTGAATTAAACTGCTAATAGATATTTTTGGTAGTGACTACTTTTAGAGTTGCCATAGACTGTCCAACATCTATGGTGGGATTAACCAGAAGTTGAAGAATGGAGTTTAACAAACCTGACCGAGACTGAATTCTTCTTGAAGAATAATATGTAGTACTAGACCTGGATCCTTCAAAGTGTAAATGACTGCATTTTATCTTTGTTTGTATTTTCTTTAGTTTTACACCTATAAAGTTCTGGTAGGCAGAAATACACAACTTCCTTATTTTAAAGAATAAAAAGTGTTCATTCAATATTACTGTATGCTACTACTTTTTAAAAATATATTGTATATTCTGAGTTTTGATGGTTGGGGAGCATAATCTCCATTTATAACATTTTACTTATGGAAAATTGTGGTCTGAGTTATAACAGATTTGAATTATGAATGAAATTTTTCAATGTAACTTGTCACAAGTTTGGGACTCTCTGTATTGTATTTTTTTTAATAAAAAATATGCCAAATAATAATAAAATTGGCATATAATGATTTTTTATTTAATACAATAAAAATTCATTAATTCAATATACAATTATAAAAAATTCTCAATAGTAAAAATTTTTTTCAGAAAACAGAATATTGACATTCATTGAAGAAGTGACGACATCTCAGACTGCTAATCCTATTAAGGTTCCTACAGGTCTTTCAGCATTACAATCAAATTTATCCTGTATAACAGGACAGTTTCTGCGGTTAGTGTCACATAATAGAGCTGTTTTTGGTGAATATTATGCAGATATAATAAATACAATCAGACATACCCAAGATAATTAAGAAATTTTATATGAATATATAAATATTTGTGCCTAATTCTTCTAATATAAGTAATAATAGCAATTTATTAATAAATTTCTGTGTCACTAATGTAAATATTAGTAATAATATAATAATTTGAAAAATAAATTTAAGCTCTTACAGTAAATTATCAAATATGCAAGAAAAGAGAAAAAGACTATTTTAATAAAAATACTAAATTATTACGATTTTATATAAATATGAAATAAATTTAAATAAATTCATTTTTAATTATTTATTCATCATATTTATCTAAAACTGATGAATAGATTCAAATTCAATTTTAAAAACAATTATTTATGAATTGAATTATAGAAAAATTTTAAAAGTGTTTCTTTTGATTTAATTTAATAATATATAATAAAAATTATATAAAATATGCCTATATAATAAATTGTAACTTTCAATATATAATCTATGACTGTGTATAATTCACACTAAAAAATAAATAAAATAAAAAGTACTATAAAATATGCAGTTAAAATTATAATTGTTAAAATATCAAAGTAATCATTAATAATATAGTATTCTTATAAATAAATGTACCTATTAAAATCAAAAATTGTTATTGATTATTTATGGAATTTGCCATTATTTCATAATTTACATTGCTGTTTACTTCTATATTTTTAATCATTTTTTTGTTTTTTAAGAATAGTACACTAGAAAATAATCTTGATATCAGAACATTGTCATACTAGAATATCCTACCTGCTTCATCAATCTTTTATAAGTCAAATTATGATATTAGCTCAATTATAAAAGCAAAGAACATTTTATCTTTACATCATTTTATAAAGCACACTTATAATAGAAAATTTCCATCATTTTATTACACTGCTTTTACTTAATCTATAATTACCTTTCAGCTCGTTAAGCAGGGTAAATTCTCTCTTCTATTTCTTTTATAACTTTCGATTTATTAAGAATAAAGTACTTTCGGCTTACTTAAGCCCTCTTCAGTATTCTGGATTATCCAATGGAATATTAATAAGATTAGCTCTTTTTGTTTTCGCTAACCGAGGCAAAAACAAAAATAGCTAATCTTATTAATATTCCATTGGATAATCCAGAATACTGAAGAGGGCTTAAGTAAGCCGAAAGTACTTTATTCTTAATAAATCGAAAGTTATAAAAGAAATAGAAGAGAGAATTTACCCTGCTTAACAAGCTAAAAGGTAATTATAATAGCAAATGTTTTTATTCATTTTTACATGATATAATTTTTATTTAAAGTATATCTTTTGAAGATAAATAATTAAAGAGATTTTAAAATAAAATTTTCCATTTACAGAAACATTTATCTGATAATGAGTTGGAAAAAAGAGGAAATCAAAATTAAAATATGCCAAAAGAATTTTATCATAACATATAACTTACAAAAAGAAGAAAAAAAACAAATGACCTAAAAAATAATAATTTGCTTATATACAGTATAATAAGACGATCCAAATTAGCACAAACAAGCAGGCCTAAATAAAATGAAACACACAAAAACTTTATTTTTTGAGGAACGTTTTCGGCTTACATTTCTGGAACATAGAAATTCTATGTTCCAGAAAAAAACTGTATCTAGTTTGAGTTGATGAGGGCTAATGTAAGTCGAAAACGTTCCTCAAAAAATAAAGTTTTTGTGTGTTTCATTTTATTTAGGCCTGCTTGTTTGTGCTAATTTGGATCATCTTATTATATATAAGCCTTGAAGAGCAGTAAGGATTAATTTTGTATAATTTGCTTATTAAATGGAATTATTAGAAGGAGCACTTATTTAGTCAAGAAATATTGAAAATGGATAAATGTCATAGAATATCTCTGCCGTTTTTCTGGACTACCAATGACCTCAAATTTTAGATATATGAAGGATTTATATATATATAAAACAACAAAAATAATAAATGATATTGAATATTATATAAAGAAAAATTTATAATAGCACATTATTTATACATTATTTTGATATTCAATAAACAGAAATTTTATCTTACATGTTAATTAATAAGTGCTATAATAATTGAGAGAATATGTATTTTTTCAATAATTTGTTTAAATCATATTATCTTAATAAACATAGATTTATTATTCAAACTTAAAATTGTATTTTATAAAATATATGTCAAAATAGTCCAGAAGAAAATGGTTTGTATATATCTATCTAAAGCTTAACATGTTAACATTAGTGTTTATGATTTCCCGGCTTTTTTCATTCCCGGGAACATAAAAGCCATTCCCAGGATTCCCGGGAATGCATTAAACTCTAATAAAATCTATAAAAGTAGTTATTTATAATTAATATTAATAAAAAATAATCAAAAGAAGGATATTAATAAATTCCAAAATTTATATTCCTTTATATATGACTAATTCACAATTCGAACTACAAAATACAAATAAAATATACATCACTTATTCTTAATGTATGATTTGAGGAAACATAAGCAATCAATGCTCTTATCGCTCAGTCTAGTTCTTAGCTTTGTTAATAAACAAATCTGCAACAGAAAATGCTCTTTCTGCTTTGATGATGAAGGAATTGTTTTCAGAGCCTGGCCCAGTTTTATAATACTGTACTTGATGATTGATTTCCTGTTGATTCAAATAACTGTAATTCTTGCTTCACAATCTTGCTCAAGCTAGAACTCAGGCTAGTTGAACAACGTAGGATTTTTGTCTTTGAGTGGATCGCTTTTTCTAATTTTTCGTTCAACGTCATTGGTTTCTCTTCCAAATTTCCCATAGTCTCTTCTCCAAAAGTTAAGTAGGTAATTCACAATCACTTTTTGAATTACTTACTTAACATTATAATAAAATTTAATTTAAAATAATGCAAATTTTATGTTGATTTCATAAGAAGAAAAGAAGTAAACTAACCAACCAAGTTGCCAACACGTATCATACTCATAGATCAATTAGATATAATCCATGATCAGATGTGAGTGCAACTCTGTTAGTAAACCACTCCTACATGTTTTTTCATATTGCCAATTAATAAATTCTTTGATAAATAAATATAATCCTGAAGACTGTACGAGAGTTAATTATATTTTATAATTTTTTGTATCTGCGTGGTAGTTCCCGGGAATTCCCGGGAACCAACTATAATTCCTTGGAATACCAAAAGTGTGAAAATCTTACAATTTCCCGGGATCCCAGGTTCCCGGGAAATAAACACTAGTTAACATAGCATGACAAAATGGCAGTACTTATGCCGAAAATTTTGTCTTATAAATGGGCATTCATGTCAGAAATTCAAAATATAAAGTAAATCCTAATTTTAATTAAAGATTTGATCAAAAATCTCATCTTATTTTTAGATTAATACAGTAAATTTCACTTGGCTAATCCAAATTTTGTGCTCAATATTTCTAAAAATCTAAATGAAACCAATTTTTCTGTCTCCAGTCAAACATAAATAGAAAAGCACAAACTTGACGGAGATGAAAAAACATCACATAAAATATAATACCAATTTAGCACAAAATTTGGATTCACATAAAACATAAAATATAGCCATAATTTCACATAAAATATAGCCAATTTACTCATTTTTAATTCAACATTATCAATAGATTATATATTGGAAATTACAGTTTTTTATAGCCAATTTACTCATTTTTAATTCAACATTATCAATAGATTATATATTGGAAATTACAGTTTTTTATAAATGTTTTTTCAAATATTTTGTAAATACAATTATTGCCAACAAAAGCAATAATTTTATTTGCGATTAAACCGGGCAATATTATTGGCATTAATATAAAAAATATATCATATAATTTATATTTAGATCGGAAGACATGAATTTATTGAACAATAAAATTTTCTAATATTTACTTTATATGTAGTGTCAAACACAATAACTATTTTTTGATAAAATTAGATCATAAATTAATATTATACTGTATCTGTTTGATATATCAAATTAGATGTTTATTCATTGTAAATTACTCAAAATAAAAATACCGGTAAATATATTTTTAATGTAAATTTCTATATCTTAATATATAAATATTAAATTTTAATGCAATTATCTTCACTCATTGTCTCCATATCATGTGGCTAAATTATTTCAAAATTGATTTACACATTACCTCAACAACACTCTTATTATTCTAACGAATTTAAAATTTATATATTATTATATAAATTTTTATTGATTTTTTTCACAATGTAAATAAATATTTTCCAGTATTTGAATTTAATAAAAATAAATGTTAATACATTTAGATCTAAAGTTAAAATAGTTTTTGTTTTCTTTAAAATTTGCCATTAAAAAATCTATAAAATTCATATAAGCTAATTTAGATAATAAATATAGGATAGGATGTTGGAAGCAACATCATTATGAGATTTATCAGACTGGATTAATGCCATTCAACAACAAATTCACATCAGTATCCTTCTGAAGGATAGATAATATGCACAAGAGAGAGGGAAGTAAAACTCTTAACACATTATTAATCAAACCACATTTCCATATATACAGAGTCAGATTTGCATTTTTGGGGTCCTAGGACAAGCAAGGCTTTGGGGCTCCTAAAAATAATAATCATCTCTGAAATAACTTATAACTTCGTTATAACTTATAATGAACAAAAATTCAAATCAGCTACATCTAATTTTAAAGGCTCCTTATAACTTATAAGGAACCTTTAAAATTTTACTTTCTATTTATCACTTTAATAAAAACCCATTTTTTTTATTAAAAATTTATAAAAGTTGAAAACAGATTGATAGTTTTGGGGCCCCTAGAATTGCAGGGCCTTAGGACGTGGCCTAGTCGGCCAATAGGTAAATCCGGCACTACGTATGTAGCTTCCTGCACAATTTCTCTCTTCATACAATTATGTCTTTTATTTATACTCTCAATCCAGATTACTAGTCTAAGATCCATTTGATTTCCACTTTTTAGTCTTTTTTTACACATTTATCATCCATATACTATTCATACTCTCTTCATTAATCTCTCTTGTCATCCATATTCATCATTATCCCATATCATGTGGCTAAATTATTTCAAAATTGATTTACACATTACCTCAACAACACTCTTTTTTTTGTTCCACATTGCTTTCATACTTTGTCATTCAAAACATGATCATACCATGTAACTTTGGCCACATCATTCAAATATATCATTTTCACTATACCTAAAGTTTTTATGCCTTTCATACCATACCATGTCTCATTCCCATATATCATTGTCAAGATCAGTACACACTGATACACAGATATCATAGCATTTTTTGGCAGATTCTCATTTCTTATATATCTCTTAAGCATACCCACAATTTTTAATCCAACATTTATCATCAATGAGACACTCTCCTTCAAACATATTTCCCAAGTACACAAACTCTCCAGAATCACTTGCTCTTGATGGAATAAATCTGGAGATTCATTCCATATATTCTAATCTAACATCTTGTACCACACCTCCTCTCAAACATAGCACTTTTGCCATTCTTGCATTTATTCTCATCTATCTCTTATCAAATGCTTCATTCAATTATGCAACATGTTGCAAAAATTTGCTCGGAGAAAAATGCAATAGATAACTGTCATCCACTCACATCTAACTTAATTACATGACCTTCCCTCATGTATATATCCTGTGTACATTAAACATTCATGAAGACATTACAAACTCTTACTTCATCTCTTTCTTGATTGCAAGTCATTGTGATATGCTTTCATTCATTCTCACCAAATAGAAAAAGTTACCATTTGTTCTTACTGCCTTAAGCATCCCTTCATTCACACTATAATCTTTCAGTATCTTCCAGAGTATATCTTACTCCTATTTTCTTTATTCCTCTTCCATTCCTGAAATGACATTGCATATCCCATACTTTTGTATTATAATCTTACCAAATATTTTATCAATCATACTCAGCAGACTTATACTTCTACTATTCTTGCATTTATCTCTCTTACCTTTCCCTTTATATAAAAGGACAATCATATCCTTAGGCCAATCAGAACTACATCATTCATTTAGCATGGCTTACACAGGTTCTGTAGTGACTTTCCACTATACTTCAGTATCTTAGCTGTGATCCCAGCTATGCCAGTGCTCTTACTAAACTTCAGCATACCAATTACACTTATAATTGATTTATTCCTCATATTCATATTCATCTGTTGTTCATCTTATTCTCATTTTTTTAATCTATTTAATAGTACAAATAACTGAAAGAAACACTTTCACAATCTGCCAATTATCATATAAGGACCATGCCACCATGCAGGCAAGTTGTGAGGCATATGATGGCACCAAGGGTCTAAAGACACCACAAAATTTTGCAAATTTTAAATAAACTATTAATGATTATAAAAAGTATATAAAAATATTTGTAAATATATCATAAATGTATTTATATTCTTATTATATCATAAATATATTTTTATATATTATGAGGTCAATAAGAAAATTTATAAATTTTTATTGAATTTCAGAAATATAAATACAATAAATATTGTATATACAATGTATGACAAAGAATAATTCATGAAATGAACAAGAAGTGACAATAACTCATTTTTCTATTGTCAATTTTTGCAAGTGGAATTTGTTTTCAGCTAGATTTATGTCAAAAGTTTGGCTGCTGTTCAAAATTTCAGATTAGATCCTAAGAACTAATCTGAAAAGTATTATAAGATTATTTGATGAAATAATTTATTCTAATCTAACAAGTGCTTATGAAATTTATGTCAAACGTTTGGCTGCTGTTCAAAATTTCAGATTAGATCCTAAGAACTAATCTTAAAAGTATTATAAGATTATTTGATGAAATAATTTATTCTAATCTAACAAGTGCTTATGAAATTTGATGTAAATTTATTAACTAAAGGCAATTGCCACTGTCTTATGAACAAGAAATAAAAAGATCAGAGCTTCTTATAGTAACAATGCTTCTCATTATGTAAGGATTATGATATGACCATTGGTTGCAAGCTAGGAAAATGCACTTCATCCTGCATGAATACAATGGCAGATTCATCGGTATGCACAGTTTGTGTAGATGTAGGGCCTTCAGATTCTAAGTAATCAGATACACAAAAAAATTTTTATACAGTATCTATATATATATATTTTTTTTTACAATTTAAAATTTCAATTTTATGCCAAGGCTTCAGGCAACATCCTCATCAATACTGAGCATTTTTTTTTATTTTGTCCCTGATTTTTTAATATTTTATTTTGTCTTCTGGATTACACTGTAAATATATTCAAGAATGAATGAGAATGGATTTTGTTAAAACAAATGACCAAAGGAGATAAAAGAAGTGAGGATAACACAAGTGAGTGGAATTTTAAACACAGAACTGGATACAAAAAAGAGTAAGAAATATATATAGATCTACTGCTAAGGCAAAGGAAAGGGATGAGCTATGCAAGTGCATGCATGGAGACAGAAAGATAAATGAAATTATAATTTAAAGTATTTATTAGTATATGTATTGTATTTTGTGACAGAAAAATAAAATATTATTTCTTAGTTTATAATAAAAAGAATTACCGGTAATAGGAATTCTGTTTGTTGCATTTAAGACTATTTAATTTGAACTAACCAGATTTTCAGTACATGAGAAAAGAAAACATTAACTAAAGTGATATTCAACAATGACCTACTAATTTGAATCATTCATTTCAAAGCACTAAGATAGCATTATGCATTTTGTTAACTATGCCAGTATCTGTTGCTATATCAGAATTTTCAAAATTAAAAATAATTAAGAATTATTTAAGATCTATAAAAAATTAATATAGTTCAGGAATAAAATTTTGCTGTCATTTCAATATAATCGAGTTACTAGAAGAGTTAGACACTGAACTACTAATAAATCAATTTGCAGAAATAAGGAATACAAAGTAAAGTTTCTGGTTTAATTGATTAATTATTTAATTTACTTATTATTTTTCTATATTCTGTGTGTATAACTGTTCATTTATTTTTAAAATGCTAATATAACTATTTGTTTTTTATTTTATATTAATAAACATTTTTCTAATAGGAAACATATGCATTTTTTATTTTTGATGTTATTTTCAATTTTTATTATTATTTAAAAAAAATGGAAAAGTTTATGTTTGCATTACAGCGCTCATAAAGTTTGGCATGGCCTTGCATCAATTTATCCCTAGCATTTTACCATACTTGTCTTTCACATCAAACACAATCTTTTTTTCCTCTTCAAACTTCTCATTTCTCTCGCTCTCACCATCTTTGTCTTACTTTCTCTCATCATTCATGCATTCTCTTGCATCTCTTGTGAGGAAGTTAACTTTGACCTATCCTATTTTTATTTTATTATGCACTCTATTATTTATTTATCGTTATTTTCCTATATGCTAACGTATTATATTTTAGTTTAAAAGTTAACTTACTTCC
>AYEL01061694.1:0-10185 GCA_000484575.1 Olivierus martensii
ATAAATCCAAAGCGATGTTTTTCCTAGGTTGACCGAAGTATTGTGGTGAAGAGGAAAGCACAGGAGGAGATTTTTTTAGATTCATCGTATCTGTGACGTGTATTAAAGAGAAAAATTTTTTTAAATGATTAAATCTCGTTATATTCATTAAAATCTAATTATTAAGCATCCCCAAACAGAATATATTTAAAGCATCTTCCAAGAACATAAAAATCTCGTATTTTATTATTTAAGTAGTTAAACTATCCGAATAATTTAACGAATTAAAGAGCAAAAGAAACGCAGAGAACATAAAAAACATGACTTAACACATTAAATGACCTCTGTGCAGATTTTTTAACACGAACAATCCAACTCGATATATAAGAAAAAAAGTTGAATCGTGTAGATGAAAGTATTGTCTCCGTTTAAGTTAAATTACCACGTTTCCAGTTCCCATACTTTACGTGACGTAAGTCTCACATCTTGCTTCACGCACGTACGCAAATCGCGTGATTTCATTAATTTTGAGGGCTGCGCTTCTCGCGTGGATCGTTTTACCAGAAGTGATCCTCAAAGATGAGATCTCAGCCATAAAATTGCACAATCCCAATGCTTAAACGTTGGCAACAGTTTACCCACGACATACTTTAGTCATAAAGATGCAATTAAACTATATTAAGGATTATAAGATTACTCTGAATTACAGACGGATTATAAGTTGTATAATTTGAATTAAACATCCCTAGATTAACTGTGCAGTTTATATTTTTAAACCACTCTCCCTCTCTCTCTCCCTCGTTGCCTCTTTTTTTTTTTTAATTTTCAGAGAGGAAAGGAATCTCTTCTTCTAGATAAAAGAGTTAAATTAGCAACTTTAAATAATGTTTTGTATCTGATTTATCGGGTCAAAATTAAGTTTCCACGTTTGGCATCATTCTACTCCACCTTCGAGTATCATAAACAAAATTTGTCAGATGTCTCAATGAAAATTCAAGCCAAAATTTTTCTAATATTTTAAACAGGAAATAAAACTTTAGCATGGCGTTACATCAGCGAATAAACTTTGCAAAAATTTGATTACCTATTCCTCTTCGCTCAGTCGAATGCCAAACAACACGATCTCCAAACTAACCACATGCCAAGATACGTTATCACTTTATAGTCGTCAAGTTTCAAATTTTACTGACGTGTCACTCTACAGAATTATCTGCCAAAATTTTACCAAAAACAGCCGGTAAGTCATAAAATTTTAATCCGAAAAAAATTCTAATTAAAATCGTACAGCTTTATGCAAAGTAAGTTAGAGATAATTTGCATCAATTAAAATCCGATGGCGTAGTTATATATATATATATAGGTACATATTTTAAAGAATTAATCTATCATAAAATATATACTTTCTCTCTTCCTTACTGTTTCATATTATCGTCATACTTTGGTAATCCTCTGCCAACAAAACTAAATTCAGCTACAAACACGATAAGGGAAAGAAGTCGGTTGTTTCAAATGCCTTTCACGTACTATATACTATCATCATCTCCGTTTCTTATCTCACACATCACGTACTTTAGATTTTTCTGTTCTTTTCCTCACTGTTTGTTTTAACCTAGCAAATATCTTTATCAACAGTTATTATGCCATATCCAAAAAATAACGAAATTTAATTCGAGATTAGTAATGAAGAAATTTCCATTTTTTTCCACGTTAATTCGCAATTATCCTTCTAAAAAATGGGAAAGGATGTTATATATTCGTATTGTGAGGCGTTTATTATCTGTATATCGTTATTTTTATTTAATTAAAAGCGCAGGAAAAAATAATATAAAAGTTTGTATAGGTCGCTTTTACGCTTATGGAAGATTAAAAGGCGAATCCGAAAGTGGATAATTCGTATTCCTCTTAGAGTCATCATTCCCTGAGGAGCTATTAGGCCATTTATAGTGACCTTCCCGAGATTAATTACTGTTCTAAAATAGAAATGCTAATTCGTTAACATGGACAGTTGCAACAAAATTATTTAGATCAACAAAGCTAACTCGTTATAGTAATAGACCCTGCGACGTTTATTTATAGCATAATTTTGCATCACCAAATCCAATAAAAGATGTTCTCTCTCTCTTATGGAGAACTGTGCCAAAATTTAATGCCTATTTTATATGTTAACAATAAATTTACTATTAAGAATGCTTCTCCTGGTCACTAATACCTCTTTTATAAGTAAATTGGATCAATAATAATAGTAAATAAATTGCATCAGTAGTAATAGCATAATTTTGCATCATGCAATCCAATAAAGGACGTTCTCTCTCTTATTGTGAACTGTGCCAAAATTTAAGGCCTATTTTACACATTAACAATAAATTTAATATTATGGATGCTTCTCCTGGTCACTAATCTCTCTTTTATAAGTAAATTTCATCAGTAATAATAAGATAATTTTGCATCATGCAATCCAATAAAGGTCGTTCTCTCTGTTATTGTAAACTGTGCCAAAATTTAAGGCCTATTTTACAGATTAACAATAAATTTAATATTATGGATGCTTCTCCTGGTCACTATTCTCTCTTTTATAAGTAAATTTCATCAGTAATAATAAGATAATTTTGCATCATGCAATTCAATAAAGGACGTTCTCTTTTATGGTGAACTGTGCCAAAATTTAAGGCCTATTTTACACATTAACAATAAATTTAATATTATGGATGCTTCTCCTGGTCACTAATCTCTCTTTTATAAGAAAATTTCATCAGTAATAATACGATAATTTTGCATCATGCAATCCAATAAAGGTCGTTCTCTCTGTTATTGTAAACTGTGCCAAAATTTAAGGCCTATTTTACAGATTAACAATAAATTTAATATTATGGATGCTTCTCCTGGTCACTATTCTATGGTGAACTGTGCCAAAATTTTAGGCCTATTTTACACGTTAACGGTAAATTTACTATTAGGAATGCTTCTCCTGGTTTGTTCTAGTAATAATAGTCTGAAACAAATGATAAAAGTTCTCAATTCGCTATAAAAGAAACTCGCAAAATTTGCATATCTTGTAGTCTCCTTATTACGAGTTGTATCGTTCTATAAGGAAAAATTATTGCACTAAGTTTAAGCATGTCTTATGGAGCAATCGCTGTTATCAGGCATAAAATTAAAGCTGATATATAGAATATTTTATCATAAATCGATTTGAACAATCGTATAATTAATAATAATATTAAGTAAAAAAAAATCAAGGAAATATAAAAAAAAAGCAGCGAACACAACTGCAGCGTGATTAAGGCAGAGAGAAGCAAAGGAGAGGGCGCCTCTTACCAGTACTCTGCGTTACGTCATCCGTTGTTTAACCCATTAATTTGGTATCCGATTAGGCGCGAACTACCAAGCCGTCTCTTGGTCTCTCATTGGTAGAATCATGAGCGTCGCACAGCACAGCTGGCGCAAGCTACTCTCAGAGCGAGACTAAAGCAGCAGCAGAGCAGACAGTTCGACTCTGCACCGTGTTGACAACTCCAGTCGCACCGTGTCACATGGAGTGTTGAGGTAGATCGCAAAATGCCGCGTTCGTTCCTGGTTAAGAAGGGTAAAAACCCAGTCGAGCACGGAAGCAGATGGACTTACAGAGAACCTTCCAGTCCAACTGAAGCTGCACCGGCACCAAGTCCTCCTTCGCCGTCCCATCAATGTACTGCCGTCCGTTTTAACACCGGTAAGTTTTCATGCGAAAGAAAAACCCATTTTTTTTAATTAATTCTACTTTAGTTTTCTGTTTGGTCAACAGGTTGTTACGTATAGAAACCTTTATAAATATATTTATGCGTTTAGAAGTTCTTTTCCTGATGATAATGGAAACATGGCGTGTGAAAATATAGTTTGAGTTAAAGGAGGAAATCAACGTATGTGCTAAACACCCTGGTACGGTACATTAACATCGAATGATGTTTCCTTTCCGCCACGTATTTTTTTTCCCTCCGCTTCTTAAAACTCGATATTTAAAAAAAAAATTAAAATAAAATTCTGGAAGCGATAATTAAGCGGGTTTGTCGTAAAAAACTCCAAAACAGTTTATGGGCAACCTATTATAAAATTTTCGAAGCAAAATTAGTTTTTAAAACGACGAAATAAGCGTCAGAAATCTAATTCTGTTTAACTGTCAGTTTCGTTTCATAACAACAGAGCTGCGAGGTGGAGCACGCTTTACAGGCGCAAAAGGAAAATAATCATTTATATTAAAATTTAATCCGCGATCGGAAAATTATCGCACTTTATTAATTATAAAATATTCATTCTGATTTAAGAAAGCAATATCTATATTTATATATATAAAAACAGGATAATTAACTAACGAAATAAGATCGGAAGAGACTTGACAAATTTTTACTCCTCACTTAAAAACATTTAAAGTATTATTTAATTAAAATTAATTACGGGTAAAGAAAATTCCCTACAATGTTTATTAATTTGTAAGCTAATTTTTTTTTCTCTGGAAGAGTAATTAACTCGATTATAAACAAAACGAAGAGGCCGAATGTAAGAAGAAATGTAAGAAAAATATCTTGCCTTAAAGATCATTCAATTTTTACTACGATAAAATTACCGAGGGTGTTGATTAAAAATGGAGGTCGAAATTAAATATTAAAAGAGAGAGAGAGAGAGAGAGAGAAATCCGAGTGGGCAATTATTATGTGGAGTCGCGCTTAAAGCAGTTTAGCAAAGAGCAGAATATCTAATTTCATCTAAACGCGATTAACTGACGATATACACGAACATCTCATATAAAACCAAATGGCAGAAACTGTTGCAATGTTTGTTTGCTCAACCCTCCAGTCAGTAGATTATTGCCTCTATTGGATCAACAGCAACACAGTGTCCAGCGACATTCCATTGTAGTAGGTCGTTAGCGAAGCAGGTAAATGTCACACCATCATTGCTGCAGGTTGCCAACCAACCTTGGAAATCAATAAAGTTCCTATCTACAGGTTGCATTGTGGAACTAAAGAAAAAATAAAAAAAAAGAGAGAACAGAGAGGAGAAAAAGTGAGGTATAGAGAAAGTAGGAAAAAGGATTTATCACCTATTGCAGTTGAATGCTTTCTGCATTCCAGAAGTCTCGTTTTGAGTTACTTCTACAGCTGAGGTGTTGTCAGTAAATGTTCGGAGAAACACGTTCGGTTGCTTCGACTGCGTTCGAAGTGTTCCCGAGAGAATGATGGGAAAAAGTACTTAATATATAAAAGTCGTTTACATAATGCTTCACAATCGATCAAATGCTACGCTTCCTAGGTTTTTCGTGTGCTAGAACTTTATTTGTTTTATACAAAATTCCCTTTTTCTACTATACAATGTTGTGAATTATTTATTTATTTATTTATTTTTTTTTTTTAAATGCTTGATTAAAGATACCGAAAAATAAGAAAATTTGCGCGATCCTTAATGTATCTCTAAAAATGGACGAATGGCAAAACTGTATCCAAAAATTCTCACGGATTTTGATAGACTTTTAAACACTATTTTTCCCAATTAACGTTAACAATCTAAAGTTGATAATTCTGGTCATCATAAACATATTTTCTCTCTCTTTCTCTCGCTTTCTTTGGCATTAAAAATAAGATTAATTAGAGCATGACGAATTAAGGATGCATTAAAGAAAGATCATCGCATTTTGCAGATGGAAATCTATTCATAAACGCATTTTCATAATTTTTTTTGCAAATTTATTTTAAAGTACGCCTTTTACTATTAATTTTTTTTATATTTATAAAAAGGCTTTGGTTTAGATTTGTTTACATCCTTCAAGCTTATTTTTCATGTATCGAAAACAAAATTTGGAATTGTTTTGTAGAGAGAGACGTTGCTAAGTATCAAAGCACGCAACTGGTGTTAGTACACATGTAAAACCGCAAACACTGTTACCATTCACGAAAACTTTTCGGAAATATTTAATTATTTAAAAAATTATCGTTTTTCTACGATAAGAAATTCCTCGGACGAATAAATCATATTAATATCTTACTCGGAAATGGTCGAAAGTATAGAATTGCAGCTACAGTTGCTGGATGAAGCAATGGGTTAATTTTTTTACGTACATTCTCTTTCTCTCTCTCTCTCTCCTGTTTCGCATTTTCTGCATTGGTAGTTTGCGTGGCATCTCATGAACAAATCTATTTTCACGCGATTTATAACACGATACTTAAACACGTGAGATGTGAATTAGCAATCATCTTAGTTTTGAATACGTCAATCTTTCCAAAAAATATCGATTTTTTTCCCCCAGCATTAAATGTTTTTAGAGTAGTATGGTTTAGATGTGTTTTCCCCCATTTGTATATTATTTGTGTAGGTCTGATGCATTTAATATGTTCATTTCGAAAACATTTTTTGCCCTTTCTCTTCCCTCTTCACTTTTTTTATGTGTATTTTTTTCCTCGGAAAAACGCTCCGATTTATATTCACAAAAATCGTTACGCGATGAAAACATCTAAACCGCTTCTAATAATTTTTACTATTCTAAAAGTTAGAGAACACTTAAAATACTTTAATTATAATAAAAAAAAGTTTGCATCTAATGTAATAAAAGATTACAAATTAATTAAAATAATTATCCGATATTGCTTAAACTAGATAAGTTCGAATGAAGTAAGTGCGTTAGGCTTTCTTGCATAGCAAATAACAATTAGGTGAAGACAGCTTTACAGGGAAAAACTCAATTTGTTAAAAAATTCAAAATTTAGATAATTTTTTAAAATATTTTAATTATGAAATGAAATTATATTAAGATAATAATAATTTTTTATTTAATTAATGTATTTTTATAATTCAATTTAATCAATTTTTAAATAATAATTTTTTATTTAATTAATGTATTTTTATAATTCAATTTAATCAATTTTTAAAAAAAAAATTAATTTAACGTTGGAAAACATGGATGCATTTAAGTTATGTGTAGTACGTAAATAGCATGTTTAATGTGCACTTCACTAGCTTGATAGATGGGGATATAACTATTCACTATTCCCCACAGGCTACACTTCTGATATCACAGCATCCGACCACGATAGTTCCACCGGAAGTTGGACGTACGTGAAACCCAACGATGATTACGGCGTTCAGACAAATTTGGATACACCAGAGCTGTGCACGAACACCAACCACTCCGATCCCTTCTCAACGAGTTCAGCAACAACAATCGGCTACACTTACGACGCTTTCTTTATCAGCGACGGTCGCTCGAGAAGAAGAACAACCATAGGAGTGCCTGAAAGGGAACGACCACGCTACACATGCACCGAGTGTGGTAAACACTACGCCACTTCGTCGAACCTCTCCAGACACAAACAGACCCACCGAAGCCCCGATTCTCAACTGGCCAAAAAGTGTCCCACGTGTAGCAAAGTGTACGTAAGCATGCCTGCTCTAGCCATGCATATTTTAACTCACAAACTCAACCACAAGTGTAACGTGTGCGGGAAGGCTTTCTCCAGGCCCTGGCTCCTTCAGGGTCACATGAGGTCGCACACAGGTGAGAAACCTTTCGGCTGTGCGCACTGTGGCAAAGCATTCGCTGATCGCTCCAATCTAAGGGCACATATGCAGACCCATTCTTCCCTAAAACATTTTCGCTGTCAGAGATGCAATAAAACTTTCGCACTTAAGTCCTATCTGAACAAACATTACGAATCGTCTTGTTTTAAAGAAGAAAGTAATGCAAATCGAACCAATAATGTTCCTGATGACGTTGAAGTTGCAACAAACGAATTCCAAGTGTAGAAGATAGGGAAGAACGGGTTTATATTGCTCAAGTTGACGGACTGCTAGCTTCTTTGCCCTCATATAATAATTTGTTTTACTTTTTAAGCAATAATGTAAAGCAATAATTTTACTTTAATCACTAAAAACGCCCTAATTATTACGAGTGATGCACATTGATAGTATATCAATAAATCATCTCGAAGCAAAACTGTGTATCCAAAGCAATAAAAATTTTATAATTTCAGAACGAAGTACGATATATATATATATATTATATATATATATATACACACACAATACTGAACTTATGATATCATCAATTTTGATTTAATCAATAATTTCTATGATTGGTTAATGTAATTCAATATATATTTATTTATTTATGGAATTTTATACGTGTTTTTTTCTTTCGTTTCCTGCTTAAAATGTGTAAATGTTTGGTTGGAGAATACCAAATTTTGGATAACGATTACCTCAAACTGTGTATTTATGCATACATATACATCCAAAATACCTCTTAAAACTGTTGATATTAATAAAAATACATTTCTTTTACTCAAAATAATATTTATACTTGCAAAACTTTCAGGGATAATCCATTGATAAAAAAAATTTTCCATCAAACTCACGAAGATTACCTTTAATAGTTGATACTTTATAGATAATTTCTCATTGTATTAATACGGATTACGACACTCTTTAGAGGATTATTTTAATTCTAATCGTCATCTAAACGGTAGATAATCGTTAATATTTTATGAAAACACAATTACTTTAGATATAATCTTCTCTTTAGGAGTTATAGAAAAATTTGTGATAATTAATCAAATATAGCTGCATTATCTTCTCGATGAGAATTATTTCTGTAATCTCATAATTCATTAATGGATTATAACCCATATATATATATATATATATGGTTAGACTATGCTAATCCCATATTTATACCGATAACTATGCATAATGTGCAACTCTCAGTTAAATAATTAAAAACTGGTATGTAGGCATAAATACGATAAAAATATACCTCCATATGTTCTCTATTATCATAGTTATACCTTAATTATGCATTTGTTATGCTGTATTATGCATAGAGGGAGAAAAAAAAATGTCATGGATAAAAAAAAAATAAAAGCAAAGTTTGTTGTGATAACGTTTTTATTATGGAAATATTATAGAGCAATACAAGTTGTAAAAAATAAGCAATAAATATTTCCTATGCATTTTTTAAATATCTAGAAGTAGAAAGAAAAAAATAATAATAATAAATAATAATAATATGATTTTTTTAAAATTTTTTTTTAATTTTAAATTAAAAGATGGCAATTATTCCAAACTTATATAAATTTTAATTAAAATCTTACTAATTTAATTGAAATTACGGAATTTTAATGAAGAACTGTTCGTCGTGTGCGAGTGGACGATACGCAGCAATCCATTAAAAATTTAGTAAACGTTAAAATTACAAGAGTGTTTAGATAAAAATAACTTTTTTTTTTTATGTTAAAACGTCTTTTGTATATAAAAATCTAGCAGCTTTTCTATTGTATATAACAAAAGTGCAATCGGAAGAATGCGTCCGACCATCGGAAGTTACTGCTCTTCTCCTTTACTTCCGCTTCCAAAGCTGGCAATCAGATAGTAGCGATAGGATAGACAGAGAATAGACCTGATATGGGCATACACTTTACCATGTTATAGCAGATTTTACACTAGTTACTCGACCGTGCTAAGATAGAAGTGCCATCCCGATGGGGTGCACTGCAGGTGCTTGCTGCGTGTCGACGGTTACGGCCATCCAATGAGTTATGTGCAACTGTGTCTCCTCTGACGGTATAACCATTGCCAAGTTTACTAGAAAGAAGACCCGATAAATATCCTTGCTTTAACTGTGCTTTAACTCTAAAATCTCTCTCGCTTTTATAACTTACTTCCGCATACAGGAATCGTATTAAAAGGTGAGCAGAGTGAAGGTGTTATTCCACCTCACTTGTTCATATTAATGCCTGGATATCCGCGTTACCGAATGGTTTTCACTTAACGATGAACACGTAACGTTCTTTCGTAAATTCTCTAAGCACACGCTAATCTTTACCTGCAGAGATTAACTAAAATGCATGCAGTCTCATCTTAACTTTAATTATTATCAAAACTGGATAAATTATCATTGGAAACAAAGAAAGGAAAAATTTTAATAGCAGAAATTCCATTTCACTTCAACAATTCTAGATTTAATTAAGGAAACGAAGGAGAAAAAAAATCATTAAAATATGATAATTATATTCAGTAAGTAACTCTTTTTATTATTATTATTATCATCATCATTCTATTTATAATATAAAATTATCTTGAATAATAAATCAACGTTTAAAACATGCGAGAGTATCATCGCTCATTACTCTTTTTTCTTCTTATATAGTTATAGATATATTTATATATATATATATGTATATATTA